>RHLR01000586.1:0-17108 GCA_009806335.1 Davidsoniella australis | reverse complement strand
CCAGCCTACCCCGCCATACTCTACCTCCCTTAGAGGAATTTAGCGGCCTACACGCGGATTACGAAGCTTGGAGATCCCTGGCCAACAACAAGATGTTCTATGATGACGTTTGCTTCAAAGACGATGGTGTAAAGGTCTAAGGCCCTGATTGGTTACGGCTAAGCTTGATCTAAGCCTAAGTCTAACGGTTATAAATAGGGACGTCTTCCCGCCGTTATTCCAACAGATATTAGTCCTCCTCTCCATCGGCAACAATCGAATCATTCCTTTCTACGATTGTTGACCTCGTCCCTCCGTAGATCGTGTCACACCCGATTACCCACTTCCTTCCCGTCTCTTTGATTCTACCATAGCCATAGCTTGTTGCTCGTATTACTAGCCATACTTCGGGACAACTGTTGGGTTGACCCTAAGCATGAATCATAGAACTGTACTACAAGAGCTTTCCATCACCGAGACAGAGGTGTATAGCAACCCTAGCATGGAAATATACCGAGTGGATGGCATTGTTCAACGTCGAAAATACGGAGGCCATAGGCAAATACTAGTCATCTAATGAGGTTACACAGATCCTACGTCGTGAGAATCTTTGGATCATGTCACACAATAGCATGGCAAAAGTTAATTGAATAACCAAACTAGCTATCACCCAAACTATCCCATAGTCTTGAACCTCCGGCTATGCATTTATCTTGCTTTCCCCTTCCTCGATTTATCATACCATTAGCAGGGCTGTATGGCTCTATTATACGCAAAAACATGGCTTACTACGCATAGACCCATGCATAACTTTATCTCCACTGTATCTGCGCTATTTGCATGAAAAAAAACCACTAGCGTAGGTTATTGCGTAAAATCACTTGCGTATAAAACTACTTTACGTGGAAATATATTTTTTGCATAGGATGATGTGTCTTGTATCTGAATTTCCATGTCAAACCCATGTTAAGACCTGTCTGCGTTTGCTATCATATATTTCGTGTTATTTTTCTTCTACACAGAAATATCATAATGATGATATACGTAATGCATATAAACCATCAAGTTTGATGCCTACAGGAGAAGACTAAACTACTTAACTTAACGGCGGGAATCTTGCCCTTACAAGTACTCATCTAGTACTCACGCAGCTAAACAATAACGGGCCATATACAATTACAATTCTTAGTCATATTAACGATTGCTTACAACTCAATATCTTGTTTTTTCTTCACATTTTCTGTTGACTACATGTCTACTTAGTATGCCAATTTTTTTCTTCTTTTTGGGGAGGGGAAAAAATGGACAATTTTAGGGTTAAACTCTATGTGTCTATGGCATCAGCCTATCTATCTATTCTTTATATATACATAGTTAGGGTGACTGTTGCTCAGTTTAATTCTTCTTTTTTGTATTCCATAATAGTTTTATTGCCATCAGATTTAAATTATATTTGTAACGATTGAGGTGAGTGTAGGGGACCTGACTACGTTAAGAAAAACATAACCTAATGCAATCTAAGGTCAAGATTACGAGTAATCCTACTTCAAGGAATGGAAATGGCTTAGAAACCAATAAAATGGCAATCACACAAAAACTAAAGTAAGATGTGCTATGGAACTCACGAAATGATGTTATTGTGGGAGATCAAGATAGAAAAACAATTCTTTATTTTAGTATAGAAACCAAAAAAGGAGATAAGGCCTTTATCATAGACATTCATAAATGGTAGATGAAGGGCGTAACAATATATGTCTAGAAGAATATACAAAATTCTGAGATACAGTTGTTAGAAGCAGAGAGGAAATCTGAAAGCAAAGCGAAAGAAGATATCAACGTAATGCAATCTCGGGTATTCTTCGATGATAAGTATCTGTAGTTTCTCCTAATATGTTAGTTCTATCTAGATCTCCTTTTGAAAATTTCAATAATGTTTCTCCTTTGACTTCTATAGCAAAATCCAAGTTTAACATTTCCTTTTCTCTACGATTGAGTTTCCTGAGACTTAGATCGTCTCAACTTATAGTACCCTTTGGCGATCTTTCGTTATAAATACCTCGTCTCTTTCTTCTATTGATGTCTTCCTTGTTCTTGTAGCATTATTTCTCTTATTCATTCTCATATAACACTTCTCCCCTGCCCCCTTGGTTTCCCATGTTACATCTTTCCCCGAATAAGTCATTATCTTATTACACTTTTTTAGTCACCATTACCATCCTCATTCTTATAGTTTTCATATCTCTAATCCTCTTTAAAGTCATAATACAGATAACTTTTAGTAGAATACACTCATCTCAATGTGTTAGAATTTTATTTAACCCTCCAATGATTAGTAGTCCAAAAGTCTGACACTTACAGTCTCCATCTTAGCCACCTTTTCCATAGTGTACACTAGGCAGGCGAGAGCAAAGACCAAAATGGAACGGCTTAGTGCGCGGAGGGGCCTATATATACGTTAGGTATGAAATTCTTATCTCTTATCTCGGCCAGTCTCGATATTTGAAACTTAGAATACTCGTGACAGTGACAAGTGTATGAGGTTACAAGAACACTTTTCAAATTTGACGGTCTATAAAGTCAGCAGAAGGACGTAAATCAATGTGCAGTAAAGGATATGTATCAAAAGTATGAAGGGAGGATAGAAACTAAACTCAAAAACTCCAGGTGTGGTGATCTTGTTTTGAATACCTGTAGCTCACAAAAACTAGGTATCACGTTTTTATGACTTTGATGATGTTGTCTTTTATGTTCTTCTTTGTCTGTTTATTTCCATTTATTCCTCATTACATGATTATTTTCTACTCCACATTTTGTGCATTGTATTGCTGTTTAAGCCATTAGTATAACTCAAGTCCATGAATACGTATAGTACTATTTCAATTTTCTTTTCGATTTCACTCAACATTCAGGCTTCCAATATATCCTGTGGTTATTCTTTGCTTCCTATTTTATCATCTTTGTCTTAACTTCTTCTTTTTTTCGTGAATATGTTGTCTATAAAATACATAGTGTGGACTCTGATCGATCCTTAGTCATTCTCCATCCTGGAAGTCTGCCTCTTTCCACTTAGTTCCTATACTATCGATTATTCCTGTGATCTCCAGATCATAACTTGCCCTTAATAAAGCTTCGTCATACTCTGAGATATTTATGCTCAAGCCTTTTGTTAATAGTCTGTAGATCTTGTCTTTCTCTGTCATTTCTTAATCACACATTCCCTTGCCAAGACCTTACTTCGTTTCGTTTTGTTGGTTCTTAGGGCATCCACGATTATTATACCACACCTACCTAAATCATAATACTCAAAGTCTCCAACATGGATACAGCTCAGGTGAAGTGATGTGGTTGCTATGGTGGCCACTATCATGGTGGCGTGATATTTCTTATTCTATTTTACTTCTCCCCCGAAGAGGAGCGTTCTAAAAAGAACACCGAGTCACTTTGGGCTGTCTATCCTACATGTAGTGTGCCAAAAATAAAAACCCAACAGAGAACAAGACTTCTAGAAGGCTTGAAGAATAGATAAAGAATATAGGAAGAAAGGACGAAAGAGATTCGTGTATAAGAGGAAAAGCGGGGTTATCAGTAGAAGGTCTCCATGCCCAGTAGTGTATGGCTAGGTAATTATATATATATATATAGCTTGCCCAGCATGTATGGGAGACACTCTGCCTCTCGTGTTGTCAACTTTACTTTATCCCTTCCTCTCCATCAGTGACAATATCAGTCTTCCTTCTAGACATACCAGCCCGAGATGATTGGTACAATATCATTGAATGTAGCCCATTTGTCACATACCATTTGATGGTAGATCCCATCGCCGCCATCAAATATCTGATACAAGCTTGTGTTACCTCTTACCTTCCAAGTTCCACCGTCCATATAACCTTTTCAATGTTGGCTTCGTGCTGTATGGCGAGGGCATAGATAGCACGTCGAGGACTGGCGAGATCGGCGATCCCGTGGCATTCTGCTCATTAGTTTGAGAAATTAGAAGTTTTCATCTAGATATGCGTGTGGTTCTCTGCTGTGATCTTCTATAACATATCAAACTCTGCTGTTGGCTTGGGCGATTTTCAATCATACTATCTGGATAATTTTTATCGAATAAACTAAGTGTGCTTGAAGATAGATGACGCAAGTCTAATTAATATGCTGCGTCACTTTCTAATTCGTATTCGTAAGGTATCCCAACAGGGACGACATGAGTATCTGAGATCTCGGGATGCAGCTCAATCCATGTCAAATCCAGCAGTCCGGCAAAAACGCCATCCGTCACCCCAATCGAGAGCCACGGCTCTTTCAGAATATCAGAAATTGCATCATCTTAGAAGATATGACACCTATCACTCTTAGCAGTTTAAAGATGTCAAGTATTCGGAGAATAAAGGGTAAAGCTGGACTAAAATACCTGAAGCCTTGAGTAGGAGAGTAGGAAAGCCGCTTCAATATAGTTGTACAGCCAACGACTTATAGAGAAATCAGTCTACCTGTTATGCCTATTTTTCTTGAAGGCTAACTGTAGGTTAAAGATCAAATAGCTATTTTTAACACTACCCTTGAGATATTGAAAAAGTACATCATATAGTTATCCTTTTGATTCATTGGCCTTATGTATTTGAATATCTAACAATGAAAAGTTTCTATCAGGATATTCAAAAGTAACTACTTCAAGGGAGTTGAAAGAAGCGTGTAATAGGAACCTGAAGAGAGAATCCCAGCAAACTAAAACATGCATGAGCTCTGTTTAATGTAAGCCTTTTGACTGTATCTAGAATAAGAGGAAGAAAAAAAGTAGAATAAGGGGTAGAACAGGAGAGAGATATAGGCGCGGAAGAACAAAGTATAGAGACAAATAGGTGATTGGCCAGTGAAAATATTCATGACTGACACAATGATTTTCATTGCTATCCAGTTATGGGAGATTAATAAGTTTAGAGAAAAGTTATATTATCTTCTTCTCGGGTTTAATTATCACAAACATTTTAGTGTTTCTTCTCCTCTTTGAGTCCTCGTTAAGATCACCATATAATACAAATACTTGGCCTATAAAACCTTTGGAACCACTTCTGTATGATTCAATCCAGGGACCAGCACTGGAGGCTCCTCGTCTTAGGGCGAAAGAGCAGTCAGTATATTCTCAACTCGAATGTATCACCTTGAGGGTTTTGGGTGAAGGATTAGATAAGGATGTTATAAGCATCTTAGTTAACTATCTGTAGGTATCTACAAAAGGATAACGAAACATGAAAATCTAGTGTAAATAGAATATGATGAATGACAGGAAATCATATCGACATTCACAGTAAGATTCCACCAGGATATCGTGCGAATAGGATAGTATTATGTATAAAGTCCGAGTTTATAATGACTCAAGCTTGGATCATTATCTCATTGGTATATATATTACTTGGGACAATGGATGATATTTGCATACAGCCATTATTTAGCAACTCTTAGTTGTTACTACTCACAGCAAGCCTATATAGATGTTAGCATTATTGCAATTGGCATAACGATATACCGTTCATAAAGTTCATTTGACTTACTTCATTAGATGGTCCATGAAGAACTGTAAAGAGACGTCATCGGTGAAGATGGTCTGTGCATTTTGACCACCGCCATAAGCGCCTGAAGTGTGGGTGATAGACGGGTTTAATTTGGACAAAAGGAAACGAGCTTGAGAACCACCAGCATCACAGACAATAAAGCGCGGAAGAGGGAAGCGGTCCGTAATGAGATCCTATATATCAGATTAGTAACATATTCTTAGAGGTGGGATATGGCTTGTGTTCTTGTAGGCTTACTCGGGCATCCTCCTTCGGCTGGTTAAGTAGCTCTCTGAAGTTTTCATAGCCTTCTTGCTCTTGGTATCCAGCCTTGCGCCACTCTGCGATGGTCTCGCCGTGGAAAATGAGAATATGGAAGAAGGTATCGAGAAGCAGCACGTGTGTAGGCTGGATTGAAGCAGAATCTAGAAGAACAGGGCGGCCACCGTCTTGGTCTAAAGCATAAGAATCAAGAGTAGGCTGGATCATGATGAGAGAGTTGCTAACATCCTCATGATTCAAAATGTGGCGGTAGAACGCAGTCTCATCGGGAGAATTGTTGAAGACTTGCAGGAACTGACTGCGACGAAGGTGGAACATGAACTGAGGGTACAAAGTAAAGTTCCTGTCGAGCCGGAAGGAACTTGAGTCATCCTTGCGGTAATCGGCAAACCTCGAGCAAAGACGAATGAGCATGCGATCAACCCAACGTAAAACATCAGGGCCATCGTCGACTTCGGCCTTGAAGATGGCGATACGAGACATAAGAACAGCAGCGGCTTCCTGATCGAATGACTGGCTGATAGCTGGGTCACCGGCAGGTCCACTCAGCTTGCGTGCAATGGTTGTGACTCGTAAGTGATATTGGCCAGAAGAATGTTGGTAGTACGTCAAAAATTGGACAAGAGCCTGCTGGGGCTGTTGATGGACAGGAGCACTTCCCTGGTTGGCAATTTCGAAGTATATGCCATAACTGGCCGTCGGATCGATACCGCACATCTTCCAGGAGCAGGTGTTACCTATACCACACTCAGTCTCGCCGACGGAGCTGGATTTCTTGTTGAGAGAAACAGCATGGCCAATGAGTCCAGTGACCTTGAGTTCCTTTGTTGTCAAAACTTCAAGAACACCGTTGAAACCCATGAGTAAGTTATCGTCACCATCCTTCTCAAAGACACGCGCAAATGATTGCTTGAACATGGATGAGGTGAAACTATCGGTAAGAATTATGTGGCCACCAGTCGTGTTGCAAAGGCCCTTCATTTCAAGAAGACCAACCTGGTCCAGGCAGCCAGCAAATATATCAATGATGTGGGCATTATGGGCAGAGCGCTTGGCAAGAGAATCATAGAACTGTTCGAATACTATGTTAGAATACGTTCAATCTTTGACCTCACTGCTCAACATACCTTGACAGCCTTCTTGTAGTACTTGGCATTGTCACGATCAATATCGTGATGCGATCTAACAGTCTCCCTGAGCTCAGGGCCGACAACCATACCAGGACCTTCGGTGGCAGGGCCGGCGGCAAACAACATGATGCGACCACCAGTGTTTTGAAAAGAGGTTTCTAACAGGCCAACGGCTACACTGAGAGCAACACCAGTGCAACGCAAGCTTCTGCGATCGTTTGCGACGGGCCATGGGTCGCGTTGAAGCTGCTCAAGAGCCTTCGTAAGATGGAATTCGCATTGCTCAACAGGCATCAAGAATCTAGAAGCGGGGGCCATTGCTTGGATTGGGCCACCGGGACGTTGAGTGGGAGAGTTGAGGCCAAGCATTTCTTGGACTTGCTTTGCGGTATAGTCCTTGTTACCACGGAAGACATATGACTTGGCACACTCGGTGTAGCCAATCTCGTGGACTTGAGCCTACCACAATAGTCATGTTAGTTTGTTATTGCTATGATACTTGTCGGAAGGAGTGTATATCACATACCATAGTTCCAAATGTGATAAGACCAACAAGAGCGTTAGCAGGCAGCAGGCTCAGCTCATGATCAGAGATTCCTTGAGCGCGACAAGATCTTCCTCCTCTTGGCATAAATCAACTACATATAGAAAGATCGGAGGCGCGGAAGCGGGGCGCGACAGTCGGTATTCGATCGTAGTGTTGGCATTGTGAAGCTCTGGTGGGATGGCTTCGCGGGTGATATCCTTGTAGTGGGATGGCAGTTGGTTACGTGAGAGGCAGAAAGGGCATACCCAAACACGCGCTCTGGTATCGACAGTGCTGCCATGGAGTCAGTAAGACGATGTGTTTAATAGTGGAGGACATAATCTAAGGCAGAGTGATATATTGGAGACTGATCATACCAGAATGGGTTGAGAACGGCGCGACATGGCTGCTTGCACGTCAAAGGCTCAAACTGTAGAAGAGGAGTATCTGGCTTCTCTTTGAGAGGGGTGTACACAGCACCGATGGGAACAACAAGACGGGACGCTTCCTATTGCATATACCATTAGCTACTATGGTGGTATGTAGAACATGCCATCACCAACTTGGGAGCTTACCATGCGAGTACTGGGAAAAACATTCCAACTCAGGCGCACACCATCGCGATCCTCCTCATTGCTCCAATGCTCTTTTATAGAGTCGAAGTCCATGGTAGGCGTGTTTTGGTATGATTAAAGTAGAGTAGAGTGTCAAAGTTCAACGTATGCTAGATGATAAGGGTAAAGAGAGCTTCAATCGCTTGACAACGATATTGTGTATATATTAGAGGGGCAATGGTAATGTGATACCAAGGATTGCGAAGAGAGATATAGCGAAATATTAGGGTATGTCTGAGATACAATTTCTCTCAAAGTCACCTTTGCTTATTGTCATAACACTAACTACTAACAAAGGTAACAAGGAGCTTGCTATTATTAGTTGACTTTCTTAAGGACAGCTTGACGCTTTCTACCCACTTCTCTCCACCACTGATAAAACGCATCATTTTTCTGGGTTGGTACCAAAATAGGTAAGCCTCTTGAGTAACCCTTTTCCCCTTGTCCGTTCTTGAAGAAGATTACGTAATAATTCCAATGAACATGGCCTACGCCACAACCCTGAGTAAAATATGGCGTCCATTAGTGCACGCCACAAAACTAAGTGTTCTAGGGCTGTCCCCCCACTTTGAATTTTTGACTACCAAATAGTCCCACAGAATATTTTTTTCGAAATTCAATCATTACTTTCTATCGACTCCTCTGGGACCATCGCAACACTTGAGGCATAACCAACAGCCCATAACTATAGCAAAATGGGTAAGTAGTCATAACATCACCTTCTATCAATAGATCTATGATAGACCAAACTTCGCGAAACCGACAGCTAACATCGCCATGTAGCCAAGAAGTTCGACCCCAGCGAGATTAAGATCATGTTCGTACAACCCAAGCATATTCCAGCCTACATTTCATCTACCCATCCATTTGCGATTACGACTGTTTGAGATACAAAAACGAAATCAACAATTCCCAACTCCGATTCAGAAACGCCAAACTCGAGAACAATTTTGAACTGACAATGATTTAGTCACCTCCGTGCCACTGGAGGTGAGGTCGGTGCCTCCTCGGCCCTGGCCCCCAAGATTGGTCCTCTGGGTCTATCGCCCAAGAAGGTCGGTGAAGATATCGCCAAGGCCACCGGTGACTGGGTATGATCAACCCCCGACTCCGAATCTCGAACATCGAGGATCTCGACAATACGCGATAACAAAGATATCTCTAACAAATTCTACAGAAGGGTCTTCGTGTGACCGTCCGTCTCACTATCCAGAACCGTCAGGCCGCTGTGTCTGTCGTCCCTACTGCCTCTTCGCTGGTTATCCGTGCCCTGAAGGAGCCCCCGCGTGACCGCAAGAAGGAGAAGAACATCAAGCACAACAAGTCCGTCAGCCTGGAGGAGATCATCGACGTTGCTAGACAAATGCGCCACAAGTCTTTCTCCAAGGACCTCAAGGGTACCGTCAAGGAGATCCTAGGCACTGCCTTCAGCGTTGGCTGCCAGGTCGACGGCAAGAGCCCCAGAGCCGTCAGTGACGCCATTGAGAATGGCGAGATAGATAGTATGACTCGCCCAACTCCTGCGATAACGATAACGATAATGATAATACTAACACGCAATTTCACAGTTCCCGAAGAGTAAAAAATACAAAATAATCGAATTGGGTTATGGTTTCCTTCGCATACCATGGAGTTTTAGGGACCGTATCGGTAAAAAAAAGAAACGTATCCGGACCGGCAATGAAATTACAGTTAACGAATGATACGTCCACTCTTTTTGTCCTATGAATCATCTACCTGGGCAGGACTAACAAAAGATCAACTAACGTTTGTTTGACATGACAGCACCGTGATCATATGTACAACCACATATTATGTACCTTGTCTACACTCTGAAGTTCGCCTATCTCTTTCTGTGGCCTGCTTCAATTTTTTTTTCAAGGAAGATTAAATTCTATCCCAATACTCACCTCGATGTTCGCATGTGACTTCACATGATAACGCATTCTTGGTCCATATCTACGGGTCACATTCTAATCAAAATAGTATATGAAAATAGTTGGGAACTGGACAAATATCTAAAGGGTCATGGGATCTAACTGTCGCCAGGGACACGATGGATACTGTAATTGTACACCACAATCTATTTAAAAGCATTCAACAATGCCAATTACCCTATTTTGAAAAGCTAGAAACCAGATATTCAAGTACCATGTTCATGAATAGTGCTGCAAGTCATCCTGCATAATTCGGTAATAGGCGAATCGGCTTGTATTGCTTTTATCATCGTATCATACTAGGTCATATATTGGGTATAGAGAAGAGTAGATGGCTGAAGAACATGGTCGAGTCAGGAAACTCGACTGTTTGATGTTTCGAGGCCAATTTTTTGTTTTATGTATGTATATATGTATACATGTGAAATTGCTGAATAAACAGTAAACTTGTGGAGTAAATGGAGTGAGTAAAGAATACATATATTATACGTAAACCCTAAGCTAACTCGTCTTAATCGCGTGTTGTATTGATTAATTGAGTGAAATATATATATATATATATATATATTCTGCCTTTTTACGATGGGTGTAGTTTTGGTTGTTGTCGATCGTCATTATTTCTGCAGCTTTCACCGGGACCGAACAGCGTTTGTAAAAGCACTATGTTGTCATGTTGATTTACGTAACAGTCGGTTAGTCAGCTTGATGTTTTACCCCTGCGTTAAGTTGTCGTGCTATTAGTGGTTAGTTAGTATTGCTAGTATATCAATCAGTATGTATTGCTGTGGTTAGTTGTACTGTATTACTGAGTCGATGGTTCAAGAGTCCGCCTACAGACTAGTCGGTAGTATATTTGTTAGTAGTTGTATGCATGTACATATGTATGTGTATGTATGACTACAAGTACTTACAGTACTTACTGTAGGGCGGCTAACCACCAACATTTTCCGGCCAGTATAAATTCCATATTATCACATTCTGAGACCTGCCTGCCCTTGAAATATTTCCAGCCTTCCCTCTTCCAAACTAGGCTCAAGGCAAACGAAACCTGAGGTCTTTGGGCAGCCGACTGCATCAAATCACAGGCGAAACAAAACTAGTTTGATGGCCTTTTTTCGCATCAATAACATTCGTCTATCGATTGTACATCCATCAGCAATCCCACGCTTGTTTGTGACGGACAATTATTTGCGTACGGTCGTCTCCGTGAGATCCTGCTCTACTGCCTGTACAGAACCCTAGGCATACACAATTGTATATGACGTCTGTGCCGGGCAAATGGGCAATTTGAATTAATTCATTTGTTCATTCTCTTGCTCTCATTTCCATTGGCCAACAATCGACTCGATGGTGACAGCCATTTCTTTTTCTGCTCTGCGCCGCGCTCGCTTGGTCATAATACAACGACTATTTACTTAGCATGCATGATATTATTCGTTAAAACCACCGACCCGCAATACCACTAAAACTAAACCACTAAATGCTACTATACAAGCTACAATCATCCGCTGCTTTCTATCTCCATTTTAGCTGCGAATTCGATTGCATTCCATCACCATCATAGCCTGCCTTGTTTGCTGTCGCCGTGCCTTATTCCTTTCTTTGCTTTCTTGTCTTGATTAAAACATCACCAGCCTGTCTCTACACCTTGTTAATTGTTTCTGTACTATTGATCGGTTTGCTCGTTTTTCCCATACCATCCACGCTACCGCTAAGTAGCCCGAGTTTAGTTATAGCTTCCTAGTTGATACCCTGGCTCTGCCTCTGGCGATTCATCGTCACTGCAACTGGAAACGAGAATCGATCTTGGGATCTTGGTTCACTTCGCTCGCATCGACAGCCTCCCGCCGCACAGTACAGTGCCGTGTACGATTGCGCAGTGACCGGACCTGTATATCACTTTATCTCCACCAACAGTCCGTTCACGCGCCTGTATATGGCCTCTCATTCGAGATCATACACCCAGGCAATGATGATAAACATCCCTCTGGGAATTGGCATCGACGCCCGCGTCCCTGGCCTCGGATTCTTTACCAAATCTTAAATCGCCAGCCAGTGACAACTTTGGTGCCACCATGGAGCCTCTAGCCCATAGATATCGCCTGGCGCAGCTACAACAGCAAAACCACGGGTCTCCTTCAGCATACCCTACTCACCAACATGCCGCCCAACATCCTATCCATCAATCCAATTCAGCCTCTCCCAACCACACTTACGGCCCGTATGACCCCCGCGCCTCCAATGTCCAGCAAGCCCTCCTTCAGAGTTCGAGCTTTATGTTTTCTTTACACCCAGACGGCACCCCGATTGAACAAGCGGCCTTCCACTCCAATACACCACCATCCACTCTCAACGCGCCACCACAACTACCACCACAACAACCGCAGCAACAACCGCAGCAACAACCGCAGCAACAACAACAACATCTACAGCAACCGCCACAACATAACCTATACCAACACCACCCGATTCGAGCGGCCGATTTGCCACCTCATCTACGGCGCAAACCCCCGAACGGCCCAGGCTACGATAACTCCCACGTCTTCCTACCGAATCGCCAATCTCTCTATAAACATGCCATTCTTCCAGCTTCTTCTATGCCCGGGTCGCTTGGACCTGGAATCGGGCTTGGCACCTTTTTGGCACCGCATATTCCACACATAAACCAATATCCAGCCCCGGTAGGCCAAGATTGGCTCTCCGCAGCAACACCACACCACAATATGCACACACTACATGCTAACGGCCCGGATCAGTTTGCTATGGTTGATGCCGTGCCGACTCAACAGGTCGATACCATACGTGCTTATGGGAGCCCATTCGAGTTATCAAATCTATTCGGCGCTGGCCATCAAGTACAGCAGGTACAAGCAGCAGTAAACCACCTACAGCAATATGGATATGGCCCTCCATCACCAGCCATCGGCGCACCACTACATACGAGCATGATTCAGCCCTTCATGGGCTTCGGAGATCAGCCTCAAAGCCATAATATGGCGGCACAAAATTCCATATATAACCAAGGTTACCCGCATAATTTGGCGTCATTGGTGCAGCCAGCCTTACAATCTGGAGATTCTTCCCTCAATGGCTGGCCTGCCGGTGATATCGCGGGCTTTGGTGCATACGGTTCTACCCACGGTCAAGTCCAGACACCAGGTATAAATCTAGATACTGCAAGTCTAAGCACTGCTCTATCTTCTGCGCCTAACGTTGCCCCATTATCCAGCATGAACCGCACCCCAATGTTCAAAGAAAAGGTACTTGCTCGTGCCCGTCGAGCATATCTTGTACTCTTGACGCAGATTCACCAAACACGTAGAGCCTCCAAGGCGGGTGGTAGCCTTTCGCGGCAGGTATTCCCAAAACCGCCTCGGGTATCATCTATGACAAAAGCTTCTACCTCAAATTTGTCGGGTGTTGTTGACCTCAACTCCAGTCAGGCCCATATAAACACTGAATTTATACCCTCCATCATTCCAGCAACCGAGTTTCATTCTTCAGCAGTAGTGCCCACAAATGCGACACCATCGTCTAGCTCTTTATTTCCAACTCAACATCTTGCTATGTCGCCTTATATCCCAAATCCAATGAGAGTTATGGGAACACCCATATCAGAGGCCCAGGAATCTCTCGATACTCTTACTGCGCTTTGCTCGCAGAGCGAGTGGAAGTGGGTAGATGGAATGATCCTTATTGGCTGCTTACATTACGTCTTCGAGCAATTTGATGAAGCAATCAAATGGTTCGGAAATGCTTATGATGTTGACGCTAGGTATGGCTATCTATTCAAAATAATGCAAGCGGAACATGAACTAATATTAAAAGTATAGTCGAGTCGAAGCGATATCTAACCTTGCTGCCACTTTCTTTACCCTTGGCCGAGTATCTGATGCCGAAAATAAATGGCTTAGTGCGCTGCGATTATCGCCAGACTATCTAGATTCAGCGGAGCATCTAATTGGCCTTATATACCAGAAACACCCACAAAAGGCAGTTGATGTTATCGGCTATGTCCAGAGAAGACTACGTGCTTCAGATAGTCTCTTTGACCCCGTATCAGGCACTGGCTCCAGTGGCTATTCTTTACCCGGTAGCGACAACGGACGTCTTGTAGGCCTTATCCACGCCAAAGGCTCATTGCTTTATTCCTTGAAGGATACAAAGGCTGCGCTTGCCGCCTTTGAAGAAGCTGTTCTAATTAGCACTGGCAAGAAAGATGGCTCGATCTACAGCCTAGTCCATGACATTCAGACTGCTCTTGCGCCCATAAGCTTGCGCTCAACAGGGCCAGGAGATGCCATATCCGGACCTCTGCTACTAACACCTGACCGAGCACGCCAAACATCCCGTCTAGTTTTTCTAGAGAACGGACAACTCCCCGGCCTGATATTTATCCCAGATGGTAGTTTTCGCAAAGCAGCCATGCAAGCTACCAGTAGCTCATTGTTATCATTAGCCAAAATTCTGCAAGATGGCCACTCTAGTGGCATTACTTTGACTCAGCAACCTGCTAGTGTTGGAGACATCCTTGCCTTGTACTATCTATCACTTTCACTCCAAGAGAGTCCCTCTACCGCGAATAACGTAGGTATCTTACTAGCTACCGTCCAACAACCCGCTGGCCAACAACCTCCCGGTATTTCGCTGCCCAGAACAACGATACCAGGAGTCACGCCCGGAAGTGGTCTTTCTTTTGCATTAGCCTATTACGAATATGGACTACAGCTAGACCCTTGTCATGTCCACTTACATACGAATCTAGGCAGTCTTCTCAAAGATGTTGGCCAACTTGATATGGCTATCAAAGTCTACGAGAAAGCAGTAAACTGCGATGGCACATTCGACATTGCCTTGACTAATCTAGCGAATGCGGTCAAAGATAGAGGCCGTATCCACGATGCCATATCGTACTATAAAAGAGCTGTCGACGCAAATCCACACTTTGCTGAGGCTGTATGCGGTCTTTTCACGGCGCTCAACTCCGTTTGTGACTGGAGCGGTAGAGGTGGCGCTTATCTAAACAACGCCCAATTTGATCGTTGGCACGTTGATGAGAATCGTCGTTTACTGGATGCACGTGACCAAGGGTCTAGCAGTGGGCTTACCCAGAAGGTTGTGGACATCATTCACCGACAACTAAACGCAGCTTCTACGTGGGGCTCTGGTATTGTTACCGAAGCTCTTGTCGGCAGCCTTTCTGGCCAGATTGCTCGTCTTATGAGAGATCCAATGGCTGGAGCGCGTATTGCCACGCAGATACGTAGTATAGCAGGCTCCTCTTTCGAGGGCTCTCACATTCTCCGTCTCATTGAGCGTACTACCCGTGTTACAATGTGGTACTGGTACATGGATAAACTCAACGGCAACGAACGAGATCCACAGGTGTACGCTCGTCTACCTGTTCCACCCTCTCTGACAATCCCAGCTACGCCTACAGTACTACCCTTCCACACTTTCACGTGCCCTCTCAACGCTAGTGATGTACGAATGATATCTCAACGGAATGCTATGCGTATATCCTGTGCAACCCTCAGATCTTCTTGGTTGCCATCAACAGTATACCCACCGCCGCTACCGCCCAATCCACAGATAATCGTAGGCTACGTTTCATCTGACTTCAACAATCACCCGTTAGCCCACCTGTAAGTCATCTCAACTTGAATCACTATCTTAGATCATGCCGCTTACCATCTATCTTCTATCTTATCAGAATGCAATCTGTCTTTGGGTTCCACGATACGAACAAGGTGAAATCCATCTGCTATGCCACGACTGCCAGTGATATGTCTTCCCATCGACTACAGATCGAAAGGGAGGCACCTGTCTTCCGTGATGTCAGCACATGGTCTGCAGAGCAACTCATCCACCAGATCATTCGTGACGGCGTCCACATCTTAGTCAACCTGAATGGATACACGCGTGGAGCTCGTAACGAGGTATTTGCAGCGCGCCCTACCCCCATACAAATGTCATTCATGGGCTTTGCGGGCACAATGGGCGCAGAATGGTGCGATTATCTTCTTGCCGACGAAAGTGCCGTCCCAAAACAGACTCTACGTCCCCATCGAAACAACATGACGATCGACGATGTCTTTCTCGACAATAATGACCAGCCTGGTGGCGATTGGATGTACTCGGAAAACATTGTCTATTGCCGTGATACTTTCTTTTGCTGTGATCATGCTCAGTCCGCCGATGCTACTGAGCGTCATGTGACCTGGGAAGATGAGGAAAAGCGACGCTGGGCCATGAGAAGGCAACTATTTCCGCGACTTTCCGACGACGTCATCATTATGGGAAACTTCAACCAGCTCTACAAGGTTTGTTCCGTACTTTTCAATCTTCAATAAAGCCTTAAGACATGTACTAACAATCACAGATTGACCCTACTACGTTCCGTACATGGCTTCGTATCCTAGTCCAGGCCCCCAATGCGGTATTGTGGCTACTGCGTTTCCCTGATCTCGGCGAGACGAATCTCCGTCAAACGGCAATCGAATGGGCCGGCCCGGATATCGCCAAGCGCATAATCTTCACAGATGTAGCTCAGAAGCAGTATCATATCGCACGTGCTAAAATCTGCGATATATTTTTGGATACTGCCGAGTGTAATGCTCACACAACCGCAGCCGATATTCTATGGTCGAGCACTCCACTACTGACTCTACCACGATATCCATACAAGATGTGTTCACGTATGGCTTCGTCTATTCTGCGCGGCGCTCTACCTAAAACCGACGAAGGCTTCCGTGCAGCATCTGAACTGATCGTCCAGAACGAAGATCAGTATGAATTCCAAGCTGTAGCTCTCGTCAAGGGACTTCACTATACGCAAAGCCCCGAAGGCTATGGCATTGGCCACGGTCGTTTGAATGATATACGAAAACTTTTATTCGATACTAAATGGTCTTGTGGGCTCTTCGATACACGACGATGGGTTCGTGATCTTGAAGAATCCTTTTTTCTCTATCCAACCTTGGAATTTGTGAGCTTATACGCAAAGCCCCGAAGGCTATGGCATTGGCCACGGTCGTTTGAATGATATACGAAAACTTTTATTCGATACTAAATGGTCTTGTGGGCTCTTC
>RHLR01000585.1:0-17114 GCA_009806335.1 Davidsoniella australis | reverse complement strand
CTGCAGTCAGTGGGGAGAAGCGAGGGAGAGAACGAGAGAAAAAGAGAGAAAAAGAGAGAAGAGAGCCCGTGTCTGCAAAAGCTTCTACGATACAATGTACAACTGAAATGTAGTTAGTGTATAGTACTGTATAGTATGTACATATGTATCTTATACAACCAAGACAGTCGCAACATGAAATTGGAAAAGAAAAGAGAAAACAATGAGAAAAGATGCGCTAGACAAGCCGAAAGGCCCCTGGTCCGCGCTGGCCCTGTTAGTTCCTCCAAGGACTGACTTGTTCGTCTACTATACTAGCAGTTTGAAGTAACTTGACTAGTCGTAGCTCGGCGGACGATGCAAAACTTGGAGCTTCTGGGTAAATTTTCCATTGTACATATTGTGTATTGGCTGTGAGAAAGCTGTGCTGTTTTGCCTGATCTGGTTCGTTGTTTGTTTTTTTTTTTGTTTTTATTTTTGATTAAACCAATATATTTTATTCTTTTTTTTTCTTCTTCTTAGTTGCGTAGTTGCTCTGCTCCTGCCCTCGTGCCTTCCGTTATCAGCCCTGCCGCCAAATCCATCCCAGTTGCCCCCATTCCCAAGTTGATTCCCAGTTGCCCAGTTTCACCTTTTTAATTCTGCCTCTCGCCCGCTTCTTCTGACTTTTTCTTCCCTTTTCTTCTCTTCTCTTCTTTTCTGTTCTTCAAGTCATCTTCACCAAGCCAGTCCGTTGATCGTTCTCCATCTCCCAATATCTCTTTCCCAGCCCGTCTTCATCTTTTGTTTTCTTCGACCAGAAACGTATGTTGTCTATCCATCATTCACCCGCCTTCCATTTATCTACCTTTTGTCTATCCATCCAGTTGCTAACTAAGCGCTATCAACAGTTTCTACACAGTCAAAATGCGTGCCTCATCCGTCATCGCTTTCTTCGCCGCCGGTGCTCACGCCGCTACTTACACTTACGCCAACACTACTGTTGATGCCAGCTCCATCTCCGATAGCGACAAGTGTATGTTGACCATCCTGGCATCGCCTAACCCTGCCTCGTCTGTAACCCTATAAGCTAACTTCCGTCCTCTAGCCGCTTACTGCCGTGGCCAGCGTAACACTTGCACCGAGATTTGCGGCAGCACTGACACCAACACCTGCGATACCGTAAGCTTTCACTTCTCGAATTATCTGTACGCCACACTGTGTATAACACATTACTAACTACTAGCTTTTTGTTTCTCTATAGTCGACTCTGGACTACACCTGCACTTGCTCCGATGGGACTACTCCCGATCTGAGCAGCTACGCTACTTCCATGGACGCTTACATGTGCGAGGAGGCCTATAGCCAGTGCATCTCCACTGCTGTAAGCGATGCCAGCGCCCAGTCTGCCTGCAAGTCCGACATTGAGGAGACTTGCGGTACCGCCGATGCTGCTTCTGCCACCTCCACCACCTCTGCCACTTCTTCGGCCACTGCTACCGCCAACGCCACTACCTCTACTACCTCGGCCACTGCTACTTCCACTGTCTCTTCCAGCGCCAACGCCATCATGATCGGCTCTGGCTCTCTGATTGCCGCTCTTTTCGCCGCTCTGCTGTAAATAGCTTCACCCGCATGAACAAAAAGCGCCTTTTTCATTTCATTCTTCGTTTACTCGGAACCTTGTAGGTATCGAGAGAACCAAGATGAATAGCCTGCTAGAACCCTTTGATATCCCGTGGTAGGCCCATCTTTTATTGCATTGGGATCTTTAAAGATAGTGATACACCTTACCACATCTAGTCAGGCTGCGCGCGGAGCTTAATACTACGGAAAGAGACGACGAACCCGAGACGACGACCTCACCTCATTTACGACTGGACCAAACGGCCAGCATCTCCAGACTCATTAATTTCACTGGCGGAAATTCCGGAGGCTGCACCCGGCCATACCAATCAGCACAAACTAACATCAAGTTTCAAGTGGTAGTCATCTGTTGCTTCTTGCTTCGTATGTAGCTTGCTGGTTTCTTCAACTTCATCTTATTATGTTTTTTTTTCTTCTTCATTTTGTAGCTCTTTTTGCATTGTCACTCATACCCCCCAGAACATGGAGCGTCTGATGTGTCGACGCTTTATGATTCTACACATTTGTTTTTCTGGTTTTACCTTCATATATTTTCTCTACTGCCTGTTCTTTTTGCTTTTATTCTGGGGGAGTTCTTGGTCTGGTTTTCTGTAAAACTTACAACTACTCTAATTACGAACGGGGAGGGGAGGAAGAAGAGGTTTATTATAGGAGTTGAAATACGAAATAGGACCCGTTTATTACTTGATAATATACTAACTAGTATCGCTTGGCGCGAGGAGGATATCTTTTTCTGTGTTTTTATTGTTTCTTCTTGATATATCTTTTTGTATTGGAGCTTTTTCAATATTTTTTTTCTCTGTGATAGACTGGTTGGGCGAAATATCATACAATCTTCTTTCCTTGATTTTTCGTATTGTCATCTTGAGCGTTGACGTGAAAATAAAAAATTAATGACTTCAAATGATAAGGTGAAGTCCAAAGTAAATTTAAAGGAGTGGACATTGTAACTAATAAACATGATAAAATGAGTAAGTTTTTTTATGCTGATTTTTTTTTATGTGTGCATATGTATTTTTGCCCGGACAACTTCGAGCTTTGATTTAGAATAGGTTTATTTCCTATATAAATATGTGATGATTCTCTTGATATCTAGATCGTGACGGTACAATGTTTATCATTATGCGTTTCTTTGACTTTCTTTGACTTTTTGCAACCGGAGTTGTGTTAATTCTAAGGATGGGTGAATATATACAGGGTTAAATTGCGGAGAGGAATGTAGCAAAATATTTAAGGGTTACACATCGAAGACTTCCATGTTTCTAGGGATATAGACAAAGAAACCTGGCGGTTTGAAAGACTCAAAATCAGAGCTCATAGTATAACTTGAGGCACAGTTTTCTTTGACTTAAATACGGCATGAGACTGAGCAGCTAGGATATCGCAGTATTACATAAATTTGTTTTTTTGTTAATAAATATACTAATTAAGAGCTACATATAAAACGCATCAACTTGAGAATGAAACTAGGAACCGGAATAGTAGTAGGTTATCGACTTTAAACAAAGAAAAAGTCAAACAAAGGACATAACCGGATCAGTAGACGGCGGCACAGACTGAGACCTTTGCTGTTGATGTAAGTAAGTAAGTGATAGATCGGTTGTTACTGAGTATTAGTCGTTCGGGTTTGATGCCATGATTGGTTAGAGAGCTTGACAAAGAAAAGAACCCTCCAATCAGAAGACAAGAGCTGAATAAAAAGGACTTGTTTCTCGTGCGTTATTAGTTGTTGGATTAGCGGGAGTGACGGTTTCGAGGAGCTAAAGATGATTTATTCTTTTGGTTCTCTCTTCTTTGATCAAAGAAACGAAAATACTGAGGTTTCTTTGTTTGAGTTTCTGTCTGGCTCAAGAGCAAGAGCATAAAGAGCGTCTGGACATACGTAGTATTTGTTTCGATGTTTTCTCTCTTTCTTTCTTCTACATCGAAAGTTTGATTTCATATCTATCACTCCCTCAGTATAGCTTCTTTCTTCGAGCTTCCTTGATATATCTCTGTGTCTACTACACATCACACACTGACGTGTTGCCTTTGACGTTGGCACGAGTCGGTTCTGACTCCAGTTACACAACACACACAACCAAACTCACACCAAGATCAACGTTTCCAAGTCACCATGTCGGAAGTTCTAGACGACGATGGCTTCCGTGAGTACACGGAGAGGCTACAGACGCAAGGCTTCTGGACCTTCCCACAGAGCCTTCGCATGCTACCTACCACATTCGGCGTTGAGTTCGAACTTGTTGTTGGCGTTCTCGAAGAAGGCATGGCAGACCCGATGGCCGACATCAAGGGAGTAGCGCCTGCTGTACGTGTTCCAGGCGGAACCAATCGTGCGCGTGCCTGTCGTTACGCCCGTAACTATGTCGCAAAGCTCATGGCAAATAACGGCTTCCAAGTCTGGGGCCAGCTGGGCCACGAGTTCTCGGAAGAGACGATACGTTGGGATAAGTTGAATGAGAGGAATTCATTGCCTCCCGATCAGCAGAATGCCGACACCGAGGAGCAGAACATCCGCCAGGCCAAGCTCAAGGCTAAGATGTGGGTGGTGGACTTTGATGTTAGCATTGAGTCGGACCTCTGCATGCCGCCGATCTACTGGGCTGGAATCGAAATCCAGTCGCCGGCGCTGTGGGAGTCGGAGAAGTCACTAGCCCACGTACAGCGCCTGGTGCGTCTACTGCGAAAGCAAGTCCGCGTGCGTGTCAACCAGACATGTGGTATGCATGTACACGTGGGCACCGGTGACGTGCCGTTCCAGCAGGACGCATTGCGCCGCATGGCCGCTACACTATGGGCAGTCGAGCCGCTGATGAGCCGCCTGCACCCGGAGTTCCGGGCTCGGCAGTGGTACAGTCACGGCGCACGAGCGTCGTGGCGTAGTTCGATAGCCAACGGTTTCGGCTCAGAGGCCGTATGGGCTCATCTCGGCATGAAGAACGAGGAGGGGACTATCGACGACCTGATTTGGAACCGTGACCGTGATCTTGGCGAGAGTCTAGTCCACGTCAACTACCCGCCCAAGGAGTATAGGGCGATCAACAGTGACGCCATGGAGCCAGGAAAGCGCAAGCGGAAGGAGAGCGTGCCTGAAGTTCAGGAGGGACTGGAGAAGCAGTACGTTAATTCGATCGAGGAGGGCAACAGAAACTACAGAGCCGAAACTGGCGATTATACTGCCGACGAGGAGCTCGGCATGCAACTACTGGGCCGCTTTGCTAACGACATCACGGGAATCCATGGCGAGCCGCACGACCGCCCTCACCCGCGAGTTCCCATTGGTTGGCCAGCACCATACCCCAGCGAAGTGGAGTACACCGACAAGAAGGGTGAAGTTGTGGCGGCAGAGTGCGAAATTCAGGACCTTATGGAAGCACCTGGCGATCGAGGTACGGTCATGGTGGGTCGGCACAAGTGGGACATCCTCAACCAGGAACTATACGGCGACCGGCCGACCGGCTACTGGGCAGGTGACAAAGACGTGTATCTGCCAGCGCTGCTGGGCCAGGCCTATTGGCTCGAGGAGAACAAGCAAACTGCGGTGGGCAGAGATATCCGCTTTATGAAGAATGGCTTGCACATGAACCAAGGTAAGAAGGGCCCGGGTGGTTTTGTCACGGCCGACTCTAACTACCTGTTCGTCGAGCCGCGGACCTTCCTCCCGTTAAGCGGTATCCCACAGCCCGTCGACTACCGTCTGATAAGCCAGATGCGCCGCGCCAATCACCTGCGCCGACCGCGCGTACCGACTATCTGGCCGCGCTCCAAGTACTATATGCCGCGGCCGCTGTTCGACGACTTGCCGAGTGAGCAGTGGAAGCAGACGGAGTGGCCCAGCGCGCCTACGGTGTCGGCCTGGTGGGGTGTCCGCGAGATCATGGCTGCTGACATTAGCAATACACAGCTAATGGGATCACTGATGTACTCTGATCTGAAGTACTCGACTTATAACTTCACACGTATCCGCCGGCACACCGACTTTGGCACCATGTCGCCAACCATCGAGTTCCGCGAGGCTGCTGCATCGCTCGACCCCACTTGGGTCAGCACGTGGATCGCCATCTGCATTGGTACCATCAACTGGGCTCGCCGTGCCGACTATCGTGAGTTCATGCAGGTCATGCGTCTGCTGGCCCTGCCGCAGACTCCGTACCAAGAACTGCTGCGCGGTCAGGAGCCACAGTACGACATCGTTTCGTTCCTCGAGGATATCGGGTTGACCAAAGAGGCACGCTTGGCTATGGCGCGTATGGAGGCAGGCGAGGACGCCATGATCGAGTGTCCCTTCTTCAACTTGCTACCAAGTGGTGATGACGATGGAATAGACGACTATATGTACCTGCGTCTGCATCCGTTGCAGACTGTCATAGATGATAAAGGAGAGATTCACGGACCGGTGATTATGGTTGACAGCTAGTCCTGTTGTTGACATTGCTCATGTTGGACGTTGAGTTATGTAAGCCAAGTATAGGGTTAATACAATATTGTCTTTGTTGTTCACTAACATGTACTAATACACATGTATTGCGATGCCTTTATTGACGGAATGAGAACTCTTAGTATGAATGAAAATTGCCTAAATTGACATGTAAGCTTGCATTGAAAACAACCTTGAACGTAGTATCTTACTGTTCAACAAACACAACAATCTTCTGGGGCGGAATTAGAGCGGCCTACTAGACTGTTACGTTAGAAAGGCAAACTAGACGACAAAACCAATTGTATTTGAAAATGTGTCCATACTATACAGATATCTAGCTCTCTTGAGACTTGAACCTAGGAGCTGTATTATTTATTTATGCTTAATCTGACCGTTCAAGCGGGCGTATTTCCCTCACAAATATTATCACCTCAACATCCTTTTGTGGCTTTTATTGGCCTTTTGCTGGGAAAATATGCTCGGCTAGGATTGTAGGCGAACAACTTTACTTGAATCAAAGCTAGTTAGCAAAGGTTGTTTCTTCAGAACGCAAGGCATGGAATACAGCTGTGTCAATATATAGAAATACATATGTCATATGCATATTAAAATACTACATTCGTACAACTAGAGCGTATGATCAAAAAAGAACATGACAAAAGTCTGTGAGTCTATCGGCTTTTGAGCTAAAAGAAACAAACTTCATAATGTATAACGTGGTTTTTATTAGTGATTATTCATGTATATATAGAGTAGAACAGCCTATAGGAATGAATGTTACGCCCGAAGAGGAGAACGAGCTGGGATTTGGATAAGGACGCCCGATTTATATGTAAGACTGAATCCGTGATTTCATTGCTCGCTTTGGATTTTAATCATGGCGTTCTGCCCACCCTTCTTTTTTCTTTTTCTTTCTCGAGATAGAAATCGATGTAAGAATTTGGCTAAATGCAACAAAAGAAAAGTCGAGAAACAGCAACAAGAAGCTTGAGAAGGAGGAGGCAAAAACAGCTAGTTCACTCTAATAATAAGCAAAACCGTGCCCGGCTACAAATTGAGAACCCTCAGAATGGAGTTTTATCAACGGATTAAGCATGCAATTTACAAGTGTTCCTTGACGCCATTGGACCGACTTGTTGAACAACTCATCACATAATAGACATATCATAGCCAGCTTGATATTTAGCCCAAAAGAAGCTGGACATCCGACTCGTTGTTTTCTTGGCATGCTGGAACTTATCATAGTTGAGTTCGTATAAAAGTAGATTCAGCGCCCGGGAGATATGTAGGCTTAAAAGGGCTGCCTATGTGCTTCATAAAGGATAAAGGGGAGCTGAATATACATACGTACCAGTTAGAAGAAGGACAGGAAAAAAAGGAGACTGGAAAAAGAAGTAGGAAAATGCATGATTTGTCTGGAAGAGAGCGGTTAATCTCTATCACAGGAGCCGTGACTTGATATTTTCTAGCTGTGAGAGCTCCAAGTCAGAGCTTCCCAAGGCAGAATCAGTCTGTTACAGTCTTCTCTATGATTTTCGCCTAAAGTGACGCTATCTTTTCTTACTTGTTATCATTGTTGTATCTGTATACTTGATGAAGCCATTGCAAGCTTGAGCAACTTAGTAGTATTCAGTGCTTTCGACCGTGTTAGGCCGATTTGTCAATGAGTACATATAGGAGAAAACATGTCAAATAGTACCAAAGATCAAGAGCAAGAAGTCGAAAGAGACCCTGGCCATACAGATAAAGTGGACTTTCTCGGCTTTATTTCCTCTCTAGCCAGCACTCTATCTAGAGGAATAAAGTGACTCTATACCTACATACCTAGTACATGCTATAGCTTCTAGTTTTATAATACAACTACCTCAAGTATTGCCGCAAGAGGATCCAAACGCCAACGATAGTATGTTGGCTCTAATCCAATCTGCCCGGTTGATATAGAGCCGAGCAATGGACTGACTGATGGTAGAAATTTCAAACATAATAACATTGATGGGATGCCCAGCCGTCTTGAGGATTTTCTTGTTTCCTCTCTTCTTCTCTATATTATATTCTTTTCCTTTACAAAAAAAGTGAAACTACAACACCATAATTCCTATCTACTTTGAATCTCAAGCCTCTTTCTGATCTAGATATCACATTGTAATAACCTATTAACCTACCAAATTTCTTGATATGAAACTCACCACACTCGTTGGCTTCGGTCTCAGTACCGGACCAGCCGCCGCCAACCTTATTGGTTCCTTCGTCAAGCGCGGAGACTCAATATCATGGAAACCAGCCCGCGAAACGCCAACGGCTACCTCAGCCGGAAACTATGTAGGCGATATCGACATTGAACACGTCGGCCGCTCCCCAGCACCGACTACCGGCCCGCAACTAGTCGGCGAAGACATCTTCCGCCGTATCGATGGCTACACCATGGGTTCCAACACCTGTGGTTTCGTCACTACCGAGCTTAGTGAGTATTAGCTAAGCATCTTGGACGCTTCGGCTAGTGTATATAGAACATTGCTAACCTCTTTGTGTGCTCCTCCTCGATAGGCAATCCATTGACATGCAGCTCACCGTATAGTTGCATCAACAGCGGTGATTACCGTGGCTGCTGTAGTAGCTCTGGCGCATGCCCGTATATCCGGACTGCATGCGTGGGCTATCTTGACTCTATCCTGGGCAGTTGCAGTAATGCAGGCGACCACACCATGTGCTGGTAAGAAACAACAGTCCGAGTCATACTCACAACAACTTCTGTATAAGCCAAAAACCCTAGAGCTAACATAACCCTAAACAACCAGCACCAACTACCTCTATCCAGACTGCTTCACGTATTATTTCTCAACAACAAGAAGCATCTTCACAGCTTTGGCCTGTGAGGCATCCCCTGGCAGTGCCTATATGCTCGATTATCCACCAATCTATACATATGACTATAGCACGGATAGCTCAGAAAGTGTGACACAAGTTGTGACCACCAACTCCGCTGGCAGCACGGTGACAGTGACGATGGGTTCATCTTCGTCAGAAAACACCAGTGGCTCATCTTCATCATCCGGCAGCAGTTCGTCCAAGAGCAGCACGCCCATCGCCGCCATCGTCGGCGGTGCAGTTGGTGGTGTAGTCGGTCTTGCAGCTATCGTAGGCTTGATCTGGTTCTTCGTGCGTCGCCATAGAGCCAGACACGCCACTACGCAAATCACCGTTCCGGCCGGCGGCTATGTTGCACCACCCGGCCCACCGCCACCGCAACAGATGCAACATATTCACAATACCTCTGTGAGCCCCGTATCACCAACTACACCGAGCACCATGACCACCAACGTAACATACCCAAGTGGCGTGTCCAACGCACAGCAGGGCTTTGTCTATCCTACGGGCTATGCTCCACCTGGACAGATGCCATTCACGGCGCCAGGCGAGCCGGTCAAGGATGCCTATGGCAACATCTATATCAATGTTAACGGTCAGATGGTGCCTCAGCATACGCCATCGCCTCAGCCAGTCACCACGGCGCCTGCAGTCCCGACAGCGAATTCTCCGCCTGCGGCTCCAACGGCAGAACTGGGAATTCAATATCCTATGGGAAGTATAGGCAACCGGGCCGAGCTGAACTAAGGAGAGCGAGCCAAGGAAAGTGAACTGAGGACGGGTGGAGGAAGAATAGTGGAAGCACCAAAAGAATGAGATAACAAATGAAAGTGATATGCATCTACCACGGTCTGTATGCATTATTAATACGTAGTAGCCCTTAATAATACTTGATAATATCAGTGCTTACTTCCTGTCCTAAATATATATATATATATATATGCTCGCTGGTTTTTTTTTAAAACAACGTCTCGACTTCCATGTACCACCACTTGTTCCAGTCAATCACCTTTTTCTGTAGCCGGGCTTCCTCGGCCGCGAATACCATAGCATGACTACGCAACACCTCCTCCAGTGTACAGCCAATGTACTTGAGCTGTGCTTCGTGCGCTGTTAAGTGGCCATTCTTGGCGTTATCTACAGCTAACACAAACTGGCGAACTAGGCCACCATCACCGCCTCCGTGACCGGCATCTTGAGTAGTCGGCGTATGCGTCTGTACCTTGCCGGAACGAAAGTCTGTCACGGCGATAGTCTGTGAATCGGCGTAAATCTCGCCGTGCGTGCCGTAGAAGCGCGAGTAACGCTGACAGATCTTCTGCGTCTGCGCAACCATATGGAACGTTGCTGTCTTTGCAAGACGGGGTCCATCGCGTAGATCAGAGGTGTCATCGTCTTCCCATTGCATAGTAACGGTCTGTTCGTCGACCACATTATTGTCGGCTTCGAAGACACAGCGGCCAAACCAGTTACGAGCCTTGATCTCAGAGTCTGGAGTGGTATTTGCGTCGTAGTCGGCTTCTAGCTCGCTTGCTAGTGCTTCATGCTTGGCTTGTGGTGTTGCCCATGCTTCGATATCGGGCATCACGATCTTGACGGGCCAACCAGTGTTTCCCGTGCCGAGGCCCTCTAAATCCTGTCCGAGATAGATGTTCTTCGCGGAAAATATGCAGCCGTTGTCGCCCAGCGTACACTTCATGCAGTTTGTCGCATCGCCTGCCTGAACCGGTTTGCGTGCCTTGCGGAACAGCTGTAGTTTTCCCGTTGACGCCACTGTGCTTGGCAGATGTGGCTTTCCTACACCGGCAACCACGGGGCTACAGAGAAACCATAGGATCAGATCTATATCGTGGCACGACTTAGTCAGTAGAGACGGCCCAGTAGTGTCTTCGCGCCGCCAGTTACCACGCACATACGAGTGAGTAAAATGCCACCAACCAACCGGCTCTGTATGCTCAACACTGAGAATGTCCCCAATGGCATTTTGCTCACGTAGCAACCTCCGTAGAAGCACGTTATGGGGGCTATATCGTAGTACATGACCGATAGAGAACACTCGCTGTTGCTCCGGCTGTAATGCAATGTACATGTCGATGCAGTCTTGGAGCGATGTGGCTAACGGCTTCTCGCACATGATATGCAGACCGAGTGGTGCCAAGTCCAAAACAACCTGCTTATGCATCTCATCCAGCACGCAGATGAACGCGCCATCGACGCCTGGCGGCACCACCTCGCCGGCCGCCTCGCGTCTTCGCCGTTCCGTCTCATAGGCGATGAACTCGGTCCAGCCGGGAAATGCTTGGTCATCGCTGACGCTGCTATCTGGGCCCCAGATGAATCGCTGCCCGAACTTCTGTCTCTTATAAGCGTTTGGCTCTGCGATGGCGGCTACAATGCCGTTGGTACCGTCTTTTATTCCCTTGGCATAGGCCGTGCCGCGGGACCCGGAACCGATGATAAGAAACCGTGGGGGAAGCCATGGTCAGATATGGAAGTTGGCGATCTCGAGATTATATCTCGATGTTAGTCAAATGGCCCGAAGGATGGACGCCGGGGCTGGTCTTGCAAGGGTTAAGATAAACGGTTTTGGTTCGGCTACTAATAAAGAAACCTCTCCACAGCCCGGGTTATTGTTTTATCTTCCTGTGATCGGATAATTAAGGCTTCTCTGTCTTTCTGATGTTGTTTTGATGAAGCTATCAATTTCGTGATGCTTGATATGTCCCCTTTCTCCAAAATATAGGTACCTATTCCTCCTAGCCAATCATTGCGCCCGCATAGATAAGCAGGAGTTTTGCTGACTGCAACAACGCATTGCCAATAGACTCTACACATGTCTAATGATGTGATTTGACCAAAGTCGTTGCCGAATATACTGGTACTAAGAAAACCCTAGTCTATATGTTTTGTAGACCCTAAAATCTCTACTGGAACTTCACAACTTTCTTATATTAACGATGATCCGGCCGCAGCTGTGCCGCATCACACCGTCAACTACTCGCTCTTTGAAGATTTCAAGCCAACAAACTAGACAAATCCGATCTTTAGTTAAAAGCGTGGGGGTACACTTGCCTAAACAGACGAGAAACCCGCCATTATTCCGTCAACTTCAGAATCTAACAAGGCTAAGCCAAAACAAGTACGATGCAACCATTCCACCAAGCCTTTCGATCTCAGATCAGTTCTTATTATAGCATAAATATATAAGCTAACGCTTGCGACTGCACCGCCTGAATATAGCTATAGCACCTTTTCCGAATCTACCATAATGCCGGATAATAAGACTCCGACTGGCGATGGCTATCTCGTCTGGATCGACTGTGAAGTATGAGCCACCGATCCTATTCCACCACCCCATTACCACATCTTTCATATATCTTCTCAAACCCTAACATGAGCCCTTCTCTTTTCTAGATGACTGGGCTCGACCCAGACTCCGATGAGATCATCGAAGTCTTCTGCCTCATCACCACCGCCACCCTCGAGCTCGTCGACCCTGTGGGCTTTGGCACCGTTGTGCACGTACCCGAAGCTCGTCTACTCCAAATGGACGGCTGGTGTAGAACGACACACACCAAGACCGGTCTATGGGCCCGTGTCGTAACTTCTGATATGACCGCCGAACACGCTGCTACTGACTTGCTCGCCTACATCCAGAAGTGGGTATCTCAGCCACGCTCGGCTCTTTTGGCCGGCAATAGTGTTCATGCCGATCGTGCGTTCCTGCGTAAAGGTCCCTGGGCTCCTGTGGTAAACCATCTGCATTATCGTATCTTGGATGTCAGCGCTATCAAGGAGGCCGCGAGACGGTGGGCGCCTCCGCAGATCTTGCAGAATACGCCCAATAAAACGGGTCTGCATAGGGCTAAAGAGGACATCTTGGATAGCATCAATGAGGCGAGGTACTACAAAGATACTATATTCTCTAAGGCAACATAATCGTAGAAATATAACAAAATATAATTTCAAAAGTCAATATGTACATCATTCATTTGACATGTACTATTTTTTTTTTTTAAAAGTAAAGAAAACTAAGATTGCTTGCTAGATAACATACTGAAAAAACGGGAAGAGTGTATAGCATGGGGAGCAGAGTAAAAGGAAGAAGTACGGCACGATGAGCGAGATGTATGACTACTACAAATATGCTATCTGTCAATGGGAAGATGAGAGATCGTGCCGTCATGAAGAAACTTCCGCATTATTATTGTAGAGTAGCATCTTGCAGACGCTTGAGCTTCAATGCCGCATATGCCGCAATAAGGCGCTGATAGCCCCAATGAATAGACATACCGCAATAGCGTTAGGGCCATCAGTAGAGTGAGTCTCGGACGGATGAGCATCGACAGCCAACTCGGGGCTCTTGCCAGGCTCTAGTATAGAGAACACGATAGTAGAGATGAAGTTTCCCAGGAACTGCGGCAGCGTGCTGTAAATGTTGAGAATACCAAAGTAGATGCCCGACATCTCGCCGTTAGAAGAGTCGGAATCGAGTCCCTTCTCCAATTCATTTGCTGAAGCATTACGATGGTGACTCTTGGTATTGGAGGCGCCGCTAAGACGGTTAACTTCTTCTCCTAGAGTAGCTACAGGGGCCCAGCCTGCAACCGACCACGGACTGCGCGATAATGAGTGGTTAGTACAGACGGTTACGAGATATCACATTCCAGTACTGGATTGGATGGAGGGGCAAACTTACATTCCACAAATACACACAAGAGTAGTCGCAAACTTGAAGCTGTTGGCTAGTGGAGCCATGAACATAGCAGCGGCAAAAATGAGATCACCAATGATCCATGCCGTCACGATGTCAGGTTTCATGTCGTGAAGCTTATGCACCAGCTTGGCGATGCTTCTAGGAGGGCGTTTGGTGTAGCGGCCCTCGGTCGGTGATTTGATAATCATGGGCAACACCCACGCGCCTATAAACGTCACCGACGAGTACATGACGAGTGCCTGGCTTCCAATACGTCCAATATCACCGAGAGAGTCGCCCGTCTTGGCCGATGCTGGTGCGTCGTAGCGGAAGTAGATCTCGCCAACCCACGTCGTGCTGTAGAACTGGAATGGAAACCAGCCAATCCAGGCCCAGAACTGGGCCCAGCAGATAGCTTGAACACGGGGAGGAAGGTTGAGCAGTGTCGACCAGATCTGCTTGACCACCTTGAACTGGACATCGTTGCCGGCGTTTGCCCGGGGAAGGAGAATACGCTCAGAGACAGCCCAGCAAGACACGGATGAGGAGAACAGGACAAACATAATGGCCATAGAAACCAATTGCTTGAACTGGGTATCACCTAGATATGTACCAAATATGCTTACGAGATCCACAGCACCGGCAGCATAGCCAACGACGTGGCCAATAGCAGCGAGACGGGAAGCTGAAGAAAACGATTAGTAAGTGATTTCAAGGATAGAGAGAGATATATCAGTAAGAGGGCGGTAGTACTTACACCATGCGGCGCCAGCTTGTTGTTTTTCGATGGGCAGAGTATCGACGATTAAGCTTCTAGAGCAAGACATAACTACAGACGAATATCTAATGTCAGTGCACAATGTTCATCACATCCCATACACGATCGGTGGTTTGTGGTTTGTCTCGGTGTAACCCTAGCTCACAACCCTGGTAAACATCACGCTCTACTGCCGTGCGCTTAGGTCACCATTTTCTTGGGATTCACGGACAAACAATCAAATCCAACCATCTGAATATTGGAACACGCCAAGAGTAATGTAGACTGCATAAACTTACCAGCATTGATGGCAAAATCAACAACATAGATCGCAGCTACAGCAAGCACAATGACCATATTCTTGCTTTCTGCTGGGGTGTACCCGAAGAAGCTGACGAGCTCTTGAGTGAAGCCCAGTACCCAGAGAGCCATAGAAACAATTATGCTTCCCAGGACGATGACGGGTCGGCGACGGCCATATTTCGAGGTAGATTCGTCCGCAAGGGCGCCGATGATGGGCTGTACGATAAGGCCGGAAAGCGGACCAGCGATCCAAACCAGCGAGGTTGTACTTTTAGAGAGGCCGAGGTTGAGTAGATATGGGGTGCAGTCTGTTCGAAACATGAGATATCGTTAGCTTGATTCTATGTGCCGGCCAACACGCAAAGAAATGAGATATGGACTCTGACATCAGAAGAGATGGAGGGGGCAGGGGTGGCGTAGCTATGGACTTACAGGTCATCTCAACTCCCCAAACGAAGCTATGTAGATAGTCCGCGAGTTAGCAATAGATCACATCAGTAGACGGAGTGGATAAGAGAGTGGCGTACACAATGCCGACGGTAGTGAACGAGAGCAGAATCATGCGCATAGTCTCGCTGCTGCCTTTGACCGACGCAGTGCCGGCCCAGGCTGCAGAAGCGCCCGCCATGATGAAAGCAGAAGAAGGCGAATCACACGATCAACACGCTCTAAGACTGCAGCAGCTTGGTTTGGTTTCTTGCTATTCTCAAGGCTAGTTCAGCACCGAGATTGAAAAGTCGGGCTAGACTATATTGGAAAATCGGTCGTCGTCAAAGATTTGGGGGGGGGGGGAAGGAAAGAGTCAGGTTTGCGCGGCGCGATTTCGTGCAAGGTTGAAAGTCGTCGAGGTTGCAGGAGAAGAAGAAGAAATCGCCGGGAGGATTGATACTAGTAAATAGCAGTTCGTAAGCTTGGGAGAACTAATACCATTACTTTGTACACAAGGCAAACAAGTTATAGTTCCAAGGTGCGTCAATATCCAGTAGTTTTGTGTCCCTGGAAGAAAAGAAAAGATCGTCGGTAGATAAAGTAGCAGTGACGATCGATGAATTTCGGGCAATTGGGCACAAGAGCAAAAGAAAGGGAAAAAGAAGAGAAAGAAGAATTGTCAGATACAAAATGGCGTCGATGAAACAGCGCCACGAACACACAAAGAAGAAAATTCAAGATACACAAATATTATATTATGTTAGATCATCAAGAGAAATGAAAGAAAAAAAACACGGAATTGTACAAGTTGTTTACATACAGTACAACATACAATATACATACTGCAGATCTATAGGCGGCTTGCCTCGTCTTTGTTACAGCGAGTCCCTTGTAACTTTGACGAGAAAAGGTTGCAATGAATCGAAGATTCCTAGAGAAAAGAAAAGAAAATAGAACAGCAAATATACCCTTTGCGTCGGGCTTTCCTGGATCCCGGAAGCTACTATGGAAGCCCTGGAAAGAAAGAGCTAAGCTTGGCTGTCACTATATTAGCTATGATAGTAGATAAGTTACAGGGTATCATAGCACTGTTTTTCTTATTCTACAACTATAGCATGGAGAACAAAAGGAACTCCAAAGTTTCAGGGACAAACTTTTATTCATGAATCAAGCTCATAGTTCGGCTTGTCTAGGAAAGAAAGAAGCTGCTCCTTATACTAGCATATAGCCGTATCTGCACATATATTAAGCGCTTTTTTATTTTTTTATTTTTTTTTTTATAACTGCTTCTTCTTTTTTACTTGCTCATGAAAGGAGAAGCACTAAGAAAACCGTGTCTCATTACGAATAAATCGCCCTTTTCCACTTTTTTCTACATAGCCAAGTTTAACATATAATTGAAACAATATCGCAATAAATAAACCTGCTGAAGTCTGTCCATATTTCCCGATTCACCGCTTTCATGTACCACATATTCTTTCATGACTGTGCCCCTATAAATACAATATTGGTAGATATCCCGTAGTGGCCCGACCTACATAGTAGTACACTTCATACATGACACTTGGATATAGTATGACTATATGTACCAATAGTAGCTAGTTATAATTCAATGTACTACATATTCTTTATGAGGGTTGACGCTTTAAATGCCCAAAATAGGAAACTCAACAGAACATGTAAAAGAAAGCTTGCATTTCTCTCCTTCTCGCTAAAGTTCCTCATTGACTATAGCTTGCCTACTTTTTCTTCACTGACTTTCTAGAGGCTAATGCCTAATTTCCCAAGTCCGTGTTACAATGGACTGGGAAGAGACTTCTAAGTAAAGATGTCCTGATTTCTGGGGAAAAAGGGATCAAGCGTTTACAGGCTTTAGTGTCGTATGGCTTTCAGGTTTATTCTTTTCTCTATGAAGCTTTGAGTAAGAAAACATCTCTATACTTACTGTATGATTTATTGTCAGTTAGGTGTGTAGATAAAGATTTGATATTTGGTGATACTAGCAATAGGCAATAAATGGTAGATGTAAATAGTAGTAG
>RHLR01000584.1:0-17145 GCA_009806335.1 Davidsoniella australis | reverse complement strand
TTTTTCTCTTTTTTTCTTTTCTTGTATATAGTGATTTGATACATCCAGTGATTGGTTGTAGCATTTCAGACAAACTTTTATAACTTGATCTGTTGTAGAATATTGTTGGCGCCAAGTTGTCACAATATCCGGTTGGCCTTTCTAAGACGAATGGAACGAACATTCTAAACAATTCAGCCCCTTCCTGGCCATTTGTTTTGAATAGAACTAGAAATGACCATGAGAAGTATGGATGACAATCATCGATGTGTGGCAGAACAGATTCCCTACTCCTCTTGAGTATACAGATATAATAAATCTGTATACGAGATAGATCAAATTCACATAGCCCCTAGAACCAAAGACTTTGATTTGTTGGCTTAGACGAACATGGACGCGAAGCAACTAGGGATGTTAGAGAAAAAAGAAAACAAGAAAGGGACGGAAGAATTAGACTAAACATAGACTAGTATGTCAATCCTCAGTCCTAGAATGTTAGAAGCCCTCACTACAGTTTCTAGTGCGAAGAGATCACCAGAGACAGCATAGAAAAAGACAATGAAAAAGTGATCTGCACCAGCCGCTTGATTCTCTGCGACAAAGGCTTACGAAAGCCTTTGTTGTTTATTTCTTACACCGGAAGGGACGGACCATTGCAACATGCTGTAGAATGGTTGAGAATATTAATCGAATACAGATATAAACCTGTTGGATACCTCATAGTGGTGAAGTTGAATATTGTCTCCATAACAAGAGACTGGGCTGAGGACGATCATAGCCTTCATGGGACACCTTTTATGCACTCACAACAGTCGCACGGTAAATATCAGAGACTAAGCTATGTTGCCATTGAAGGGATAAAGTTTATGAGAGTGTGGCTTACGTTGCAGATGCAGCTGGCGTATTGGTGTTGACCGCCATATGAGTCTATTCAAGTAGCGAGCAAACCGATATTGATACTAAATGATGTATACAGATACATGTATCATATTGTAATTGTACTGAAAGCCTTATCTTTTCTGCAAGAAGAGCTGAATAGAGATATTAGGGCTCATGCTAGAGTTGGAGTACAAGATGCACCATGCATGATAGAGTAAGAATACTTAACAAAGGACTCGTCAGCATCCCCCCCCCTCCGCCAAAAAAAACACAAATAACACAAAATGATCAACTGGACTTTGAATAGCCGAGTCCGTAGTGGAGAAAGAGAAAGATACCTTTTTTATCTTTTAACTTTAATTCATTAGTCTTATGGAGCTATAGAGCTATGATGATGTGAGAAAAATATATGTTGTATATGCTATACGACCCCCTGTGGTTTTATAGTACATATCTACGCATAAGATCTAACAGTAAGAAAGCTTGAAATATATGTACATCAAAGGCATCAACAGTGTCTCCATATCTCAATTTAGACAACAATGAGAGATACTCTCTAATTTCTTGATTCTGGGACATACAAACAACTTTTTATCATAGAAGATCACCTATAGAGGCCTAGAAATAGAGAAGAGCTCAAACGTCTGTGAATGAATGTATATATGCGATATTACTAAAAAGGGTTGAGCTTCAAGATGAAACGAGTGCATTGCATGGATTTCGAAACAAGCAAACATGCCTTTTGTGACAAACAGCAACCAAGAAAAAATAAACCGAATTATAGTTTAGAGCCATACAGACAGGGTCAAATACCGAATTTTGTTCTCGGATATTATGTGATACTGGCCATCTTTTTTGCACACAGACAAAAGCTCTTTTGTATGCCTGGAGTAGTTTCATAGCGAAGAACCACCGAACATGCTACGCCAAATCCATGAACATTTAACAACCAAGAAAAGAGAGTTGGCCGAGTACCGAGAACAGAAGAAGCCTGATTTTTGAAAACAAACAGGCATTTGTATCTATTGAGAGGCATGTATTAGGCTGTGAAAGATGAGCTGGATAGTTCTTGGCTTTCTATATAGGGTTACACTAGATATAGGTAACTATAAAGCAAAACGATTACAAGATATGAGCAAAGGCAAACACAGATATTAAGGGTCGATGCTTGTGACTTAAACTAGTAATACATGTAATTGACTGAGATATAGTTCTCGTACAATATTGATATAGGGATTCATGTATACCCTGAGAAACAAATACCGCCTTTTCTTATAGAATGACCTATGATATAGAGTTTACAGTAGAACATACTGTTTTCTTGAGCATTTCTTGGTCTACAAACATGCTAGCGACTTGTTGAAACGTAGTGAGTGTGTATTCACGTTGTATGTAACTAAGAGTCTAACAACAACTTGCCTATAGGCTAAAACTACGCACTGTCTACTATCATAACCTCTTGGTATCTCATATCTCAAACACTCGCCTACATTGAAGCTTCGGGAATAGGCTCGATACCTATAGGCGGATAGTTGTAGGGGATCAAACCGGGTGTATAGTAACGTTCGGGCAAAAAATCCAGCACCTTTCCGGTCTTGATGACTCTGCCAAAGACCATGTCGGCTACTGAACGATCTTTTGCTCTGCGAGATGGGAAGAGCCAATCTATAACTTGCAACATCATATTCAGCGTCCCGGAATACTTGAGGAACAGGTTGGATAAAAACACGATATACTTAGCCACCGGGCGGATTTCATCGTCGACAGCCTTGAACACGGCCTGCCATTCCTCAGTTGTAAGTGGCATAGGCTCGGTCTTCGAGAGAGCAGCTTCGGCAAGATCACCGGGCTTGGAAGAGCTAGTGGTGGAATCCATAGTGGGAGACGATGTGACGACCTTGTGAAGCTTGTTGGTCAACGAGATGATGTGTTGCATACCGACATTGACTCCCATGCCCATGTTGGGAAGCATCTTGTAGGCTGCGTCACCGATAAGAATTGTGCGGCCATGTGACCATGTATTCGTCACGCCTTCCTGAAGATTGACGAGGGCACAAGAGGTGCGGGTATCCCACACATCACCGAAAGTGATAGAAAGAGGGGGCTTCGACGTAGTTGAGTCACTGTCACTTGGCTTGGAGACATTCATCCTGTAGTCGCGATAACGGTCGACAATAACTTGCATATCATCTTCGGTATATCTTTTGGGGAGAGAAGAAGATGTCATAGATGGGAGACCGAGAGACGGAAGAAGGCGGATAGGGATATATAAGAACCACGCAGAGTGATCAGGCTTCACCATCAACTGGGTGCTAATGCCACCTTCGCTGTGATCAATGACTTGACCCGGAGTCAGATCCTGCATAGGCGTACATGAGCCAAAGATACAGATATAATCGACATGTAGATTTTTGTCAGTCGGGGGCGCGCTGTTGTTCTTAGCAGTAGAAGAGCACCAAGGTAGTGCCTTTGAAACCGACTGGAAGACCTTCGAGACGGAAGATGGACGTGGGGCAGGCACTTCAGCCTGGGTGTTGATTAGTGAGCGGACGGTACTGTGGACGCCATCGGCACCGATGACGATATCGGCGGTATATTCAGTACCATCAGAACAGACCACTGTGATGCTGTCAGGCGATTCTTTCAAAGAAACTACTTGTTTGTTGGTGTGGATGCGTTGTGCGGTATCAGGTAAGTTTTCGTACAAGATATTGATCAGCTGCTTACGTGAGAGAAGCCATGCGGGATGACCGTGACTAGTTACACAGAAGTTATCTCAGTCAGCATCATATTCAAGTTTACGTTCAATCTCATAAATTCAAGTCATAAATTCATGGGACTTTACAAGATACTTCTGTCCGTATAGAATTAAAATTTTATGAACGTAAGGAAGAGCTTATACTTACTTCTCTGCTATCTGATCAAAGACTTCGCCCCCCGCTACAAGCTTGCTGTTCTTGCCCATACGAAAATTGTGTTTCATATACGGAACAACAGCTTTACCGTCTTCGTAGATGTTGTTTCTAAGCTGATCTAGAAAGCGTATCGAGTGTGGCCAAACGGCCATCGTAGTACCAATTGCCTCAACGATGTTCTGGCGCCGCTCTAGAATCACATAGTCATTGATTCCGGCGGCTAGAAGAGCATGGCCCATGGTCAGACCACAGGGTCCACCGCCTACAATGATTGCTTTCATGGTATGGGTAGTGTGCTTTTGGGAGTGAAGATAGTGGTATATATGTGTGTGGATATGCTATCCAATGGTGATTATGACAAGAATGGAGTTCACATAAAGATATAAAGGAATGATAAGAAGGTGATACTCAAAGATATATGATGTATGAAGCATGAAGGAAAAGAAGAACTAGGCTAGGGCGGTTTATATATTGTGCAAGTACGTATGGCTCTCGGCACTCATGCGAACTGCATCTGGTTTCTCAATTTTCCTACCCGAGGTTTTATCTGTCAAGCGACAGATTGCATGCTCGTCATGTCTCCATCTATTTGTGTTATTACTCGAAAATTCTGCCAGGCGTCCTTTTTTTTTGTATTGTTCCCACTGTGATACGACTCTAGAGCGTAACAATGTTGGTTCATGGTTGGCTAGAGTATGAACATCGACAGGCTATGTGCAACATCATGATCCCAAGGGCATAGAGATTCACACAGTCGTGGGGGGGGGAGGAACAAAGATGTGCAAAGGATGTATGAGGAAATGAACAAGCACATACTCAACCTCCATTTTCAGTAGTTGTGTGAGTTTGGTATATCTTACAGCAAGAGGTCCAAGTTACAGCTAGCGATTCCATCCGGCCTGCTATTTCGAGTAGCATTACTACTTTGGCGTGCTAATATCGTGCCTTGGGGCCCAAGTGCCATGCACGTGTGTCATTAGAATATCCATGTGTATATCATAGATATGTACGAAAGTGTGATTGTGATATGTGTACCAGATATCAGTCATATATTCGTACATCATATTCCGTATACAATCATCAATCATGGGGCATCTTCTAACAAATCGGGATATCAGTATTCACTAGTTTCTGATTCCTCTGGGACATTTTTCTCCTGGATTGTGATAGAATATGTACGCAAAGACATGCCTCTTTGGATTATATTTAATCTCGCCAAGTTTTATAGCAAATCTTTATCTTTTTGAGGTATTTAATTATACTCTGGTTACAAGCTCCGGACAATTGAATGGCAGTTGATATCGGTATATTAGTTCATATAAGCTATCATAATATTTAGCCGCGCACATGGAGTGGACTCTAGTATTTGAAAAAGAGATCGCATGTTTAGAGTTATATTAAGCTACAAACAATACAGACAGATAGATATTCAATGAGGTAGCTATATAATAGATACAAGGTTGTATGTATCTCTCAACAACAATATTCTTAAATCCAATACCATGGTACCGATGCAACCCTAATTGGCGATGACCGATTAGGGTTAATGGAAAGAGACTGAATATTGTCAGCGTAGAGAGTAAGAGAAGAGCAAAAGAATGCAGAACATCATGTCATCAATGTCATCAATGTACAGAGTACAGCGGTTGGGTTTTGTCGTAGGATCAAGGCGCAGATCGGTCTCTTGCAAGTAACTTTCTATTCTCGACAAGTACCTCGGGTTTCCCCACTTTTAAAATTCACCATTTTTCTGAACAACAGTCATTTTTCCACACCTTTTTCCTCCTTATAACACAACACAATTGTAAAACCATACAGATATATCACTAGACCATTATACTAATATACTACTATACAACTTGACCACCATACAACTACTCATCATGTCTGCAATATCGGATCTGGAGCTTAGACGTCAAGAAATATCCCAAAGAATCCAAGATCTCAGAAGCCAGGAGGCAAGTGAACAACATGAATTCCAGCGACAACTGCAACAGCTCCAACAGCTGACATGCAGAAGAAGTAAGCCAGTTCAATAGCCAGCATGCAAGGCTACAGAAAGAATACCATGAAGTTCAACAACAGTTGTTGATTGCACAGTCCCGTTCAGACGATCAACAATTTCGAACCCCTTCGCCAACACTGGAAACAGCAGAAATTTCCAACGAATCACTTACCTCTGTACGCTCACGAAATACCACGCGCGATGTTCGATTAGAGGTTCAAACCCTCGTAAACAATGCTGGATGGACCACCCGAACCGTAGCCTCAGGTCTTGATCTTACAGTAAGACAAGTCGAATATGCCATGAGAAACCCAGTGACCCCTCCTCGCGCACGTGGCCCATCTCCTAAACTTACACCGGCCCAAGTCGACGAGTTAGTTGAGTCCGGCGTCTTCTGGGAAAAATCATGGGGATCCATGACTTTCCTCAACTTACTGTACCAAAATCATCCCAGTGTTGGACGAGTGGATGAAGTCTTTCAAGCCTGAGAGTCTAGAGTTTATGCAAGATAATTCTCCTTGCCATAAAGCCAGACAGACCATGGAAGAGTTTCAATCTCGTGGTATCACGGTCCTGAATTGGCCACCTTTCTCACCAGACCTCAACCCGATCAAAGCTGTTTAGCATGAGATGAAGTTATATATCCAAAGAAACCTCTCGGAGGCTCTTCACCCGGAGGAACTTTGAAATACAGTCTAAGAGGCTTGGGACAATATTATCAAAGAGTACCTTCATAAACTCCTAGTTTCTATGAATACTTGTTATGAGGTTGTTATCGCTGCCAATGGGATGTACACTATGTACTAGCCTAAATATATATGGTCCTTTAATACACACAGTTATGAATTAAATAGATATTTATACATAGTTTCAATATGGTGAAATTTGCCAATAGGCACAATTCTAATATCCCACAACAGATTTCATCATGGTCCTTCTTATTAGTCAACTAAGGCCTCTAGATGATGACCATTTTCCACTGATTATAGAAATAAACAAGGGATTGTTAATGATAATAATGGCATCGGTTAATACAGTGTTCAATACAGTCATGATACTGGGTACATGTCGAGAACAGAGAGTTACTTGCAAGAGACCGATCTGCGCCTTGATCCTACGACAAAACCCAACCGCTGTACTATGTACGTCATTTTTATGTGATTGGATGTACAACTATGTATCTGTACAGCTATATGCGACATTAAGTGAGTTGGCAATTCTGTTTCAACCTCTACAGCGTCTTGCTTAGTGCACCAGTCTTAGTACATACACATTCATATATGTACATGATGGTTATTGAGTGAAACACGCAAACAATCACACGTTGTAGATGTGTTGGCAGTCATGTTTATCCGTTGTAGGCTCTGATGCTTGTATGTTGGCATCCTCAGAATTCTAGCATTTTGCGTACTATATGATGTTGTTACATACGATGCATACTATGTACATATCTAGTAGCGGCAACGGCTCGTTTATGTCGGCGTCATTCTCAGCGGCTTTGTAATGACTCGTATCAAGTAAGATTTATCGAGTGATATAGTATAAAGCACAGAGCTGAACTTATTAACCATCCGGTCGTTCGACTATTTGATATTTGATAGTGATATGGCGATATATAAGGTAGGCTAGCGGGAGTCTAACCACACAATAAGCACCACGTTGCTCGGCATATACATTGCATGACAGTACATGAACTTTTCGAAGATTAAACCAATCAGCATTGCAGACTACTAGGTTATGATATGTATTTTGAAAGATATAATTTCCTCGTCTTGTAATTTTGCCATTTTTCGATAATAATGCTATTAAATTTCGGACTTGGAAGTTACATAATAATGTATGTTCACCTATACTCAACACTTGGCCATTTCTTTTCCGAGGGTATTGGCCAGATGTCACCTTACGAGTCCTAATGTATGATCCCGACTGGTTACTTTATCATTTCTATAGTTGTAGATTACTGATTGTACATATAAAGTAACATGCTATACAATATGTCACATTTAGGTGAATATCACCATCTTGGGGGACTAATCTGTCTACATATAACCACGTTATCTTAGTATCATTTCGATGTTTATATGTATATGTATACATTATATACATATTGATTAATTGGAAGTATATATGTTGTTTTGGGGTTTATTTTTTAATTCATTAATCTTATGGAGCTATAGAGCCATGAAGATGTAATATATATGTGTATATACGTACGTTAATTAGTGCTCATGGTGCAAATAATCCAAAGGAATTTCGACTACATTTATTAATTTCCAGTTAGCTATAGACAGAAAAAAAGGCGAGGATGTCTGACAATCAAACATGAACTACGTCGCCTCTTGGCCTAGATGCAATGTTCACTGTAGATCGTACCCTCCAATCTAATTGAATATAACAAATTCATCCTACTGCCTTGTATCCTGTTCGAAATATAATATATTTGTCTAGTAGGATAGTTATACATTATGGCTTGCATGAAGAACCTAGAGTGAAGAAACCCGAGACAGAAATCTATAATCATACATCAAAAGTTAGACGATGTCGTAGGGATATCATAGGGATAATGGTATGCTCTATGCTACTATTCTGAATAGAGGCTGAGCTTCTTTCGATTGGATGATGGTAAGACGGGCGAACGTGTACACCTGGCCTCCCTTGAACAGCGGGAAAATATTACAGCATGCGACTGTCCAATTATACGAGGCAATGCAGGCTTTTCCTCTGATTTCAGGTATCGACAGTTGAGTAAGACATAGTATATGTAAGTGTAATGCATGGTGGCTTGCTTGCTTGATGTTGGATGTCTCAAACCCTAGTCAATATAGAGACTATTCCATCAAAGGCATAATTTCAAAGTGAAAGGCATAAATATTGCTGCTTGCTAGAAATGGATACAGGTACATATAACTAGATTAACAATAAACATATTGCAGATTATACATATATCCATATCTTTTTCAAAGAGGGGAAACCATGAACGAATAGAAGAGGGGGGGGGGTTAGCTTCTGATCTAAATAACAACAATTAAGCTCGCTTCCAGTTCAAGATGCTACATACATACATGCATGCATGTAGTATCTGTACATGTTGTATCATAGCATGTTGGAATTAGCCGCTATGCTATTAAAGCAGCACGAATTGGGATTTGGTCTAGATTTTAGCGAATAAATCCGACTGGGCCACCTGTATTGTAGGCCTGAATATGGACGTTTAAAGACAAGAGAACAGGGAAAGGAAAGACAACATTAGAAGCCCAAGAGAAGACTCGGCTGATCAAATGCCGTATTATTTTAATTTTCTTGATTTTATATTGGCTCTTGATTTTTTTGCCTTTTGCCTTTTGCCTTTTGCCTTTTATAGCGTCCGCGAAATGGATCCAGTGTTTTTTTCTAGCAGCATTCTTTCATGACAAAACAAAATACCTAGCCTCCTACTACTACTATGTACTTTTACTACGCCTTTTCCAAGGCTAGGCCGACTTTGTCTCTGTCAAACATAGGGTCGCTCACTGTGTTAGTACCACAGGCAGAATCTCGTATTCTGCTACAAGTGCTTGATCAACGAACAAAGTGGTCAGTGCCTGTATCGCCAATGTCCAAAACGCAAGTCATTGCATTTATATGAAATTTCATCGTCATCATAATCCTTAGAATAGACCTAGAACTAGCTAACAACGACGAGTAACTATGTACACTATACAACTAGGTGAAGATTAATGAATCCCAAAGTCATCGTGTGCCCATTAAACCCGTCATTGCTAGACACCAGCGCCCTTTTGGGGCAGTTACGCTTCCTTCCCTTGCTTGGAATCCATATCTGGCCTTCCTTCTCCAGATAAACTCTCCGGCCGCAAAGATAGTACTTACTAAAACTATGTAGTATGATGGAATGGAAACAATATGTTAGATAAAGGCGCTAAGCCACTGTAAAAACCAATGGTAGAACCGATAGTAAAACATAGGGCGCTGTCTAGGCAGTGAAAACAGACTAAGGGCGCGTTAAAGTGTGTGGACAAGACAGCCTGGCCATCAACATCACGATCTCTTGGACGCCTCTATGTTTATCTGTATCGTCATTGCCACAATTGCCCCAGCCAAAAGGTAAACATAATCGGAGGCGTGATTTATCTATATCTTGGTCTACATCATTACAACCGAATATAATTTTTTCTTTGACTTGTTCTATCTGTTCTCTCAGACTACTGAGTTCTTAATATACTTATTGGTGGTATATCAACTTGGAGACCTTCTTTGTGATTGTGCTCTCGACAACTGTTTGTTTACTATCGGTAAGTAGTCTGACTGTTTGTCCCCTCACTCTCATCTTCTCATCTGCACTTACTTGGTGTTGCTTGCGCTGTCTTTTCGGTAGGCTTTAGATACATGGATATTATGCACATAGTAGCAGGCCGACTGCAACTTTGCTTGTTGTTGCGTCTCTTTTAGTCGTTCTGCATTCCGATCAAATCCAGCTATCTTGTTTTCCATTCCTACGTCCCTTCAATGCCGTAAGAAAGAACAACACCCCAAAAGTAGCCCAAAAGTAGTCGGAAAGCCCTTCTCCTCTTTTCCCCTTTCCACCGGACCATCCCCATTCAAGTAGCGATGGGCAGCTGGCTTGTTTGTGAACAGTGACCAGCAGACTCGGTCAAATTGGCTATAGTTATGAAATACGCTGTTACTAACCCATTAGTGCACTCGTACTCATATCTCTCTTTGTTCAAGCCCAAGGTCCCCAGCCTTGTGTCTTGATACCACAACTCATCAGCCAGAACCAGCCTTGAACTGGTCAATCAGTGGCTCGTCATAGACACATTTCACCATTCTGCCCATTCCATTTCTCACCTTACACCGACTTGCACTTTGAACCACAATTTGAACCACAAAGCTGACCCTGTCACTCCCCGGCCATGTTAACCGTAACTCGCTAAAGACAAGCAGCCCCTCTTTACCGTCTCTTTGTGTTTGCACTGATGCTATGATACTGGCACTAGCCCAGCCTAGTCAAGCCCAAAAACAGCGCCTGTTTGCCGGTCGTCGTTGTCGCTAGTTGTCTTTGCCCCTATATCCGCATCCCTCATCCCACCACTGCCTGTAGTTTGGTCTGTCTTTATGTTGAATTCTTGATGCAAAGAAGAAGAAGAAGAAGAAGGAAAAAGAGGAAAAAAAAAAAAGACTTGCCACCCTTCTGATGTATCCTGATATTGACCGCTACGCCCGGAGACCTAAGCCTAAAAGACTGACTACAGGAAACCACCTCGTTTGCCACATCTGAATAACCAACAGTTGGATTTGATTGCGAGATAGAGAACAGGGCATACAGTAGTTCTGTGCACTTGTGGGCTAGACTGGTGTTTCGTAGTTCTAGTCTTACTGTTTGGGGGGTTTTTACCGCCATTTCGCTGTTGTTTGCCCCGTTGGCCCCCTGTAGCATTCACAGCTGTCAGGTATCGGAATAACGAAAAAGCTGCCTTTTTAGCATTTTTAGCCTTACTGGTGCCTCGTTTATGGGTGGCCAGTGGCCAGTGCCCAGCCCGAAAGTTCAAAAACTTAGCATTGTCGCATGCTGCAACCAGTGCTTTCCAAAGCCTAAACGGCCCTAAGAGGCCCTAAGACAAGTCAACATTTTTGCTCGCTTTCTTTTCCTTTTCACTAACCTTGCCTGACCAGACCAGACCAGGATTTTGTTCATCTGTGCTGACCGACTTCTTCTATTTCTACTTCTTCTCTTTTCCAGCTTGTGCCACATCCAAATTTTCCTTCTTTCTTTCTTCTTTTCCTTAAGACAAATCTCAACCAACTCCCATTATCTCCACATAGTCCTATTTTTGCTCTCAGCAGCTTCATACCAGTCCACACATAGGACAAGATGGCTACCACCATGGTAAGTGTTCTTTTTTTTCTTCTTTTTTCCATCGTTCAATCTGGTCTCCGTCGATAGCGACGACCTAGCATGCTCTTGTCCGCACCTTTCCGACCGTCGAAAAGTAGCCAGCCAGCCTGCCAGTTAAGCTGCCTGGCTTAACCTGCTCAGCCTTGTCACCCCCGATTCTCCGCACGCCTGATTCCACCACTGCCGATGATTATACCCAACCAACATTGTCATCGCCCAAAGCTATCGTAGCCCGATACTATAATATTTCGTAAATCGAATCTCGATCGTCACTATAACAACCCTGCGATATTTATCATCGTCATCGTCTTCGGGAATGGCACCACCAAGAGCATATCATCGACATCAATTAACACCACTCCTATTGGCTGGGCTCAACCATTCATTCGTTTCTCGGAACATTTCGTAGAACAGCACGCAAATACTCTATCGTTTTCTATACATAATACTAACCAACGTAACGTAACAGGATCTCCGTGTTGGTAACAAGTACCGCATTGGTCGCAAGATCGGTTCCGGCAGTTTTGGTGATATTTACCTTGGAACTAACATCATCTCCGGTGAGGAGATTGCCATCAAGCTCGAGAGCGTGAAGGCGAAGCACCCACAACTTGAGTATGAGGCCCGCGTCTATAAGTCCCTTGCCGGTGGTGTTGGCATTCCATTCGTCCGCTGGTTCGGTACTGAGTGCGACTACAACGCTATGGTTCTTGACCTGCTCGGTCCTTCTCTGGAGGATCTCTTCAACTTCTGCAACCGCAAGTTCTCCCTGAAGACCGTCCTGCTCCTGGCCGACCAGCTTATCTCCCGTATCGAGTACATCCACGCCAAGTCATTCATCCACCGTGATATCAAGCCCGACAACTTCCTGATGGGTATCGGCAAGCGTGGCAACCAGGTCAACGTCATCGATTTCGGTCTGGCCAAGAAGTACCGTGACCCTAAGACCCATTTCCACATTCCGTACAGAGAGAACAAGAACCTCACTGGTACTGCTCGCTATGCGTCCATCAACACTCACCTAGGTGTCGGTAAGTTTGATCATGAGCCATATATCATAGAATACGCGTATACTAATATACACTAGAGCAATCTCGTCGTGATGACATGGAGTCTCTGGGTTATGTCATGCTCTACTTCTGCCGTGGCTCTCTTCCTTGGCAAGGTCTGAAGGCTGCTACCAAGAAGCAGAAGTACGACCGTATCATGGAGAAGAAGATGACCACTCCTACTGAGGTTCTATGCCGTGGCTTCCCCAACGAGTTTGCCATCTACCTCAACTACACTCGTTCTCTACGTTTCGATGATAAGCCAGACTACAGTTACCTGCGTAAGATCTTCCGTGATCTGTTCGTCCGTGAGGGCTTCCAGTACGACTACGTCTTCGACTGGACTGTTTACAAGTACCAGAAGAATGCTGCTGCTATTGCCCAGCAGACCGCCGCTGGTGAAGATGCTGACAAGCACCGCTCTGGAGCTGCTGGCGCTCCCCCTGTTAAGCCTGCCGTCAACCCCCCGCCGCAAGCCTGATGACGGCCGTGGTGGCAGTGGCGATAGAATGTGAGTTTTATACTTTTCTTTTAGCAGTTAAGCCGAACGAACCACATACATCCATCAGCCTTTGATCTTGCCTATCTTCAACCGACACCGACTTGTTGGGAAATCTTTCATTTTCATGTAAGAAAGTTCTCTTGTTTCTGTTTTGCGAGCTCGAGCGGCGGATACGGATATTCAAGCTATAGAGAAAATGGGAGGGGAAGACTTCGTAAATTTGGCAACGGACCATCTACCTGTTGGATATTTCCTATGGTTCTTATGCTGACATGCTCGTGCTAATCATAGCGGTCGTTAAATAGGCCTCAATCGCGACGTCCCGATTACTACTAATGCGATTATTGAAAGTTGAATAGACAAATTGGACTCGTGAGTCCTTTTTCTCTTGTTCTTCTATTGATTTTCCTGCATACCAACAAGCCCCCATGAGCTCTTATATGGCCGAACAGTGTTAATATGAAGTAGGCCCTTCTGGGGCTATTTCATCATTTATCACTGCGAGAAAGCAACGGCTTTTTGACGACGACGTGTATTATTTCCTTTTCAGCTCGGAACTCCTGCACTGACCGGGTGTCGCTATCTGCAAACTATCGAGACTCCTGTTGAATCTTCAACTATAGGATGGCTCGAAGCTGACATGCCTATCGATGTCGTCTTTCTCGCGCCGCCTTACCTCTTGTGGAGCACTCTGGCTATCGTTCATCTGCAATGGTGGCCACCGTATTCTCGCACCCTTTCCTATTGTATCTGTTTACCTGTACCCTGGCCCGGACTTTGGCTTGTTTTATTTCTTGAAGCTTGTATCATGTATTTTGACTCATCTGGGAGTCTACCTGATACTCCGTGCTTCTGGATAATAGAACAACCTTATGTCTAGAAGGCAAGCCCGGTACTTGAGATGCGTTCAAGGGTACTACAGTGCTATTACATATCACTCTCAATGATTGTTATTTGCATGGGGTCGATTACGAATTAGACGCAACATTATCTGCTGCCAAGCCTGTTCAATTTGGCGGACAAGCTCTTGGCTCAGTGTGCTATTCTATCCATGACATCGATTTGTTGGGTCTGGACAGCAAGCGAATGTTAATTTCTTGTTTATTCTTTTTTTCTCCTTGATGCTTAGTTTTCTTTTTCTTATATTTCTTTTCTTTTCCTTATTTCCCAGTTACAAGTTTAGCGCGCCTTTTGTTTTTCTGCCTCCTTCAACTCACAAGAACAAGAAGCTCTGCCGCCCTACCTATTTCTTAATTTGCGACAGACCCTTTGGCACAGTTACTATCTTCAACTCTTACCTGTGGACCTGCTAATGGATGTGTGTATTGTTCATGTCATGACCAATCATACACATGCTAATGATAGCGCTCCCATCTCTATACCTTTCACTAAGGTAGTGAGACCTGTGGTGCGTTTTCTTAAGTCAGGAAGGGGGATCATTACTATCGCGGGGCCATGGTTCTTTTTTCTTTTGTGGTGTTTGTTGGTCACATGTTGTTTCGGGGTCAATATTTCTATCAATTTCCAACGTACAGTTTGCATTATCCCCTGCCTATACAGGGTGTGGGGGGGTCATATTTCTTGATGCATCTAGTACCACATGATTGCTAGCCTTTTGCGCGATAACTGAATAACATGATATAGTCATTCATAGTTCAGTTGCCATTGGGTAGTATTGAAAGGCAATTTTTGGTTGGTGGAATCTTGGCCCCTTTGATGTGTAAATACGGGATAGCGCAGACTCGATCAGGCTTCCTTTTGCAGACTTACCTAGTCGACCGATCTTGGCACCAATCTTGTATGCAATGGAGTGGGCATAGTCAAGAGTCATTTGACTCTTTAAATTGTTAAAGTACAAAGCCCTCTTCACTGTTTTATCTTTCTGCCTCGTTTCGGAATGGTAGGACTACTCAGGCAACATTCACTTTCCTGTTGGATATGTAGCTCACAACACTGCTAATTTCTTCCCTATTTTCGTACACCTTACCTTATCCAAGAAATCTCTATTTCTATATAACTATATTTCCGCGGTATTATATCCATACTTGCCAATTGTGTTTTGTTAATTATTACCCGTGATATTTATGTTCTCGAGGCATACTACTACGTATGTGTACTAGACGAGGAGGCCTGCCTTATCATGTATCATGATACTTGATAATCATGAAGATCAGATGTCGTTGAGTTTCTTCGTAGGATGATGGGGTCGTATGACCTTGACATATTATATTACCAAGACTAGTATTGAAATGTATTTGTATATTTGTATTTACATACAATATGTGGAACGTTCGGTAATACTATGAACATCAATTTTTTTTACATAGCCACAATAGGCAAACCTAAAGTCAAGAAAATTATGTTCCAAGGCTGTTTTTTTCTTCGTATTCTATTGGAGTGTATAATTGAAATCGGGGGATATACATAAGCATTGACAAGTAACCTTAATGTGAAAAAAAAAATTGTGCTTGAAACGAGGGCTCAGCTACCCTGATGAAGAGGAGGGGGGGAAGGATGAGATGATAAGAAAGAAGAATCCAAGGTAAACAAGGAGTTCTTTCATAAAGTCAAAAAATAATCTGCCAACCTCACATCTGGACAGCTGACAACTCCGGAGGGGCTGGACGAAGAGGCTCGAAGGATCACTCAAGCACTGGCCCGAGTTCGCGATGCGTCAACCCCAAAGAATAGAACATTGAAGCCATCAATGAGCCGGGAGATGTATTCAAGGCATTGAACTGGACTCTCACCAGAGCATCATACAGCATGCCACCTCTGACTTCAAACAGTGGGACAGCGTCTATATCTAAGGAAAAGGCGCTGCTCCTCTTGGACACACACACTCAAGCAGAAGAGGCAGAAGAAGAAGTTTCACACAGGGGAGAAACCCAAGTAGCTAGGCCCACACAAGAACTTGAGGAGCTGACTGATTCAGAAGTCAGAAACGCTATCTTCAAACCAGGAAACACAGCCCCTGGGCAAGATGGCATCCCCAACAGTGCCTGGAAGTTGGCATGGAAGGTCTTAGGGTCAAAAGTGACAGCACTTTTCCAAGGCTGTCTGGAAGTTGGCTGGCATCCCAAGGTCTTCAAAACGGCCTGCCTGGTGGTCATACCAAAGCTAGGCCGTGACAAATCTCTCCCAAGAAGCTACAGACTGATCTCACTTCTCTCAACTCTGGGAAAGGGACTCATCCCAACGCTCCCAAGTCTACCAACTGGATCTGGGACCGCGCTGTTGATGGTGACCAGAGAGAATTGTAGCGGGAAGACTGGCGGTACAAGCCATTGAACTAGAGATCATCCCCCACACATATGCTATGGCAGTACCAAGAAGGGCAGCTATGGACCTCACACTGTTGCTGGCAGACACGATTAAGGGACGATCCAAGCATGGAGAGATAACCTCTTTTGTCACCTATGGCATTAAGGGTGCCTTCAATGCCGTGAAACGTGGCAGGCTAGTTCAAAGGATCATAAATCAAGGCTGGCCAACATCAATAGTCAAATGGGTGGAATCTTTCCTGACCGGACGGAGAGTTTCCCTTTCTATAGAAGGAGGCCAACTAGTCACTAGGAAGGCTGGAGGCAGTCTGCCACCGCAGCTAGACAAAGAAGAAGCCTCCAAACAACGTTTGAAAGAGGTGGCGGAGGCAGATCCGAAAATGCTATGGGTTTACTCCGATGGTTCTCATGATGAGAAAAGCAGAACAGAGGCTTGTTAGGCAATCTTTTATAATAGCATCAAACTACTTGAATGTCTAGGGTTATGTGGCTCTCTTCAAGAAGCGGCCCATGCAGAGGCTATTGCTGCCGCCAATGCAGTCCAAGCCGCCATTGAGCATGCTCCTCCCGATGCAGGCAGTTTATATCTGTGCCTTGACAATTTGGGTGTCGCACAACGCATCTCCAATAGGGCTGGTA
>RHLR01000583.1:0-17169 GCA_009806335.1 Davidsoniella australis | reverse complement strand
TCAGTTAGGTCTCAGTATTACTACTGATTTTGCTTTTAGCAACTCCTCATTATTCTAGAGTTATACCGTTATTTTTGTTGACTGGCGACATCTCATTCTGTTAGCTTAGTTGGCTCCTAATATCACAATATCACCCAAGGCAACTAACAAACAGTAGCTTTAATATACAACACCCAATCTCCCTCTTTTCCATATATCTCATCTCTTTCGTGTCTTGATCTATCATTCAGTCACCATACATTTTCTCATCCTTTTTTTTTCACCTCAAGAACTACCGATCGAGCTTTCTATCTCAACACGGATCGCAATGACGAGTAACAGAGAACGTCGCATAGCGAAGGAGCTTCGTGACATCATGGCAGACCGCGAAAACTCAGGTGTCTTTGCTGAGACTCTAAGTAATGCCAATCTTATGCACCTTCGTGGTTCTCTTCCTGGCCCTCCAGATACACCATATGCTGGTGGGACATACTGGGTTGACATCCAGATTCCGGATACCTATCCTTTCAAGCCTCCTAGTATTAAGTTCACCACTCGTATGTGGCACCCAAATGTCAGCAGTGTAACGGTACGTCTACACACTTAGAGTCGCTCATGATCAATATGAGGTACACAATATGCCGATTTCCCTACCTTGGGAATACTTCGGTAATAACTTGTCACACATTGCTTTCCTAAACAGGAATTACGATGCTACTGCTTATCATATCTCGGCTTTTGCTTTCAAACTAACCTAGTCTCCTATATTATAGGGTGCAATCTGTCTCGATATCCTCAGCACCTCATGGTCACCTGTTCAAAATATCAAATCAGCGCTAATGTCCCTGCGCCTACTTCTCGAAGCACCGAATCCGAAAGATCCCCAGGACGCCGAAGTATCCAAGATGATGATCAATGAGCCTGCTCGGTTTGCTGCTGTTGCCAATGAATGGGCTGTCAAATATGCAGGAGCGCCACGCCAGGAAAAGTTGCAAAACTACAGTACAACCCAAGCACCTAGAACCACGATTGAGTATGCTCCCCCAAATCTAACACGATATTTTAGACGAATCAAGGATAAACGGAGTCGTGACTAATACAACTTCGATTATTAGCTATGGTGGCTGGCACAAAGACCTTGTTGAGCGTTTCACTGGAATGGGATTTGCCGTCGAAGATGTTGTCGCCGCTTTCCGTCTCATAGGTATCGAACGCAACAACGGCGAATTTTACAATCTGGAAGAAGCTTATTATGGTGATATCATTGCTCAACTTCTAGGTGATAATTAGGGTTGTCGATTCACTAACCCTAATATACATTCTATGTCTCCAGATATGTAAGTTGAAAAGAAGCCTATTTACAACTTTTAGTTCACAATACATCGTAGCACATGGTTTTTTTATAACTTGTTTGCTTTTGATTACGGCATTTTTTCACAAAATGTATATTTAGGCGGTCACACAAAATTTGAAGACTTAGACTAGAAATTTCTGTAAAATTAAGTTGTTTATCACCATCTATTTTCGCTTTGAGATATACGTATGTAACTAACGGCGGTGTATATTTTGTTCGATAAAGATTTTCTAGATAATAGTGGAGAATGGTACAAAGTGCTACTTGCTGTCAAGATCCTTGTGTGATGCAATACTTATGCTGCATTATTCGTAGGTACACATATACATTATTTTAAGAAAAGAGAGGACTTACATTGACAGGTGTTTCTTTACCATCCTTTTCCATCCTATTCGCGGAGGTTACACTCCAACATAAGTGAAGCTCGGACTTATATCGCATGAAAAGACTTGGCGTACAGGATAGGAGTGGCTCCAGCTCGGAGCTAGAAGGCAGGGAATTTCGGACAAAGGCGATTTGTTCAAAAGTCCAGGGAAACATACGGATAAAGCTCAAACATGGAAATATTTATTGAGAAACAAATAGAAAAAAAGTTTTAGGGAAGAAAGTATGTTAGACTTTGTGTATACTTTCGGTTATTCTGTGGAGATATTTCGAGGTAGTATATGTGTATGTATACAGGGCATGAGACCCAAACTATGACGCAACATGGAGAAACAAAAAGCAAAGCCCAATAATACCCGGAATTGGAGTTCTCATGTCAATCTAGCGGAAAAGAAAACAAAAGGGCAGAAGCATTCAGACCTCTACGCAAGTTGCGCATATATGCATGGTGAAATCAGGCGTTATTTGAGAGGAAGAAGTAGAGGAAGAATATAGGGAGAGTAAGATATGTTAAAGGGAATGAGTCATGACATGATGGTTGATTTACAGCAGGTCACGGCGAACAAACTCATCGTACAGGGCCTTACCCAGGCCAGCTGGCGAGGGCTCAACAATGACACCAGCAGCCTCCAGAGCGGATATCTTAGAGTCAGCGCCACCCTTACCACCGGAAACGATGGCACCAGCGTGGCCCATGCGGCGGCCAGGAGGAGCGGAGATACCGGCAATGAAAGAAACAACGGGCTTGCCACCGTTGACAGTGTTGTTGGCCTTCAGGAACTCAGCGGCCTCCTCCTCGGCGGAACCACCGATCTCACCAATCATGATGATACCATCAGTTTCCTTGTCCTCAAGGAACACCTTCAGGCAGTCAATGAAGTTAGTGCCGGAGAAAGGGTCACCACCAATACCGACGACCAGGGACTGGCCCAGACCAGCCTGGGTAGTCTGGTTGACGGCCTCGTAGGTCAGAGTACCGGAACGAGAAACGATACCAATGCGGCCGCGCTTGTGGATGAAACCGGGCATGATACCAATCTTGCACTGGCCGGGGGCAATGATACCGGGGCAGTTGGGACCGACCAGACGAGTCTTGGTCTGAGTCTTAAGCATGTCGGTGATGCGGACCATGTCTGTGTAGGTTGATTGTCTGTTAGTGCGAGTACTCAGATTTTCAGAATTCGGTAGAAAGGAAGGGTCAGTACATACCGTGCTGGGGGATACCCTCAGTGATGCAGACAACCAGGGGGATCTCGGCGTTCAGAGCCTCCTCAATACCGGCAGCGGCGACGGGGGGGCTGTTCAAATGATGGATCATATTAGCAAGTGGGCTGATCATTCAGCGGCAGAGACAGATCAGTGGAGAAGCTGTATCAACCGAGTAACTAGAGCCGCAACCGCAATTATAACCGAAGGGCATTTTAGCTCCTACGAGTTCTATGGTTATTTGCGCCGGAAAAATGGAGCTGCAGAACTTACGGGACAAAGATGGCCGAGGCAGTGGCGCCGGTGTGCTTGACACCCTCGGCAACGGTAGCGAAGACGGGGAGGTCTAGGTGAGTGCTGCCAGCCTTCTTGGGGTTGGTGCCACCAACAACCTTGGTGCCTGTTGAGAGAAATATCAGTTGGCATGGGCTCCGATGTATTTGAAAAAATTGCGCAGGCTCGGTAAGAATGATAGAATGTAGGGAGTCTAGTTTTGTGTATGGATCGGAAGGATCGTAGGTAGTTCGGCCGAGGAATCATAGTTGACGAGGGGACTGCGTACCATACTCAATGGCCTGCTGGGCGTGGAAACTATAAACCGAAGAAAGGATGTATTAGCTAACAAAATCTTCGTGATAGATGGTGCGCGTAGAAAGGGAGAGTGGCCGGAAGTATGGAAGCTCGGCAGCAGGACGGGGCCAAGCCATTGGCTAGCGAGACGTGACGTGACACGAAAAAATGGCCAGTATAACACTCCAAGAAAAACGGCATTGGAGTCGGCGTTACTCAATGCTCGAAGCTCATGTTGATTTCACGGGCAAAGAGACGGGTAAGAATGTGTTTGACGAGATAAACTCACGTTCCCTGCTTGCCGGTGAAGCCCTGGAACAGAACCTTGGTGTCGGAGTTGATGCGCAGGTTCTTAATGGTCTCGGCGTAGGGGCTGGAGGCCGAGCTGTAGTGGCGGGCAGCCTGGCGCATGGCCGAGCCAAAGGGTCTAAGAGCGGAAGACATGATGTCGAGTTAACGGCGAGAGAAGAAAAAAGAAAAGTGAGGGTGTAAGGAAAGAAGAAGGAATTAATTGATGCAGAGTGCGACAATTGAAGACCAAGAAGATTTGTGAAGATGAATTTACGAGAAGTCTTGCGGAAACAAAGAGGAAAAAAGAAAAAAAAAAAGAGGAAAAGGAAAAGAAATGAAATCAAGGATGGAGGAAGAAGAAGCGGAGAAGCGAGGCAGGAAGGAACGAAAAGCGAGAAAGGACAGGAAGACTGCTTGTGTCTGCAACTACACAGACGGAAGGAACAGGCCACCAGTTAGTAGGAGACGAACCGCCGTGAACAGACATTTTATCAACATTCTGGCTGTGTATAATTTCTCATTCAATTAGCTATACAACTACTATATGATGATGACATTCTCCGAACATTGCGGCGTGGTTTGCGACATACCGTACTTTTACTACCCGAGTTTTCGCCTAATGCCGTCACTGTCGTGCAGCCACAGAAAACGGCGATATGGAAGCAGGCCATGGCCTGAGCCGAAAGGTGAACGAACAGCTTTTTTAGCAATAGATACCGGCGGCTACAGCTGCCCAGTCAGTACAAATTTTAATATTCTATTCTCCTACTAGTCTACTAATCCAAAAAGCATCCTATTGAAAATATATTGCCTAGCAGAAAGACACCGCCCTCAGATTAGCCATCCATCTTTAGGGGGCTATAGCTGGTCCGTAGTGGATGTACCGCGGATTTTCCCGACCAACGGCTATGTGAAGAAGGCTTCCAGGCAGGTAAAAAAGCAAGCTCTACATATGCAAGGCCCGAGAGGTGGGCTAAAGGATCGGTCGCGCGGGTCCTGTTGAGGCTCAACACTGACGTTGAACCCGGTGTTAAATATCATGTGCCTAGTCACGTGCAAATGCGCTGCCCCGCCTATGAAAAATCTAACCATTGACTTTTGAGCTTGCTAATTATTATCCACGGCTTATCGATAAGCAATTTAGTAACAAAATGCCCCGCCATATAATCAGGCCGGCTTCAATAGTTTCGACGAATTCGATTTCCAAAGTATGTATCTCGACTGGATAGTTTGTAAATTTATTTACCTTCACCAACATATCATAATTGTTCAACGCACGCAATGTCAACGACTACATCAACAACTACCTCACGCAAGCAAAAGACTGAGCTTGCTCCAGAAAATGAGCGATTCCTACGATGCTGTGCTGACATTGCTTCGGCACTGATTGAGGACCATGAGACGGCTGCCAAAAACTCCGGCGCACCACGACGTGATGTGAATCTTAATAGCTTACGGACAAAGCTTGCAAAGAAGCACAAATTACACAATATTCCCCCCTTGACGGCAATTATCGCTGCTATCCCAGAACACTATAAGAAATATATCTTACCAAAACTCATCGCTAAACCTATTCGTGAGTTCCACTATTTTGCGCTGTGGTTATACTATCCAATATGGTGATGTCATGATACATCAAGTACTTACAAAATTCATACAGGCACTTCATCAGGTATTGCTGTCGTTGCAGTCATGTGCAAACCACACAGATGTCCTCACATTGCATACACTGGCAATATATGCGTCTATTGTCCTGGTGGCCCAGATTCCGATTTTGAATACAGTACTCAATCATACACTGGATACGAACCAACTTCCATGCGTGCGATTCGCGCTCGTTACGATCCATTTGAGCAAGCCCGTGGACGTGTTGATCAGATCAAATCTCTAGGCCATTCCGTCGATAAGGTTGAGTACATTATTATGGGCGGTACATTCATGTCGCTTTCGCCCAACTACCGTGAAGAGTTCATCGCCCAACTACACAACGCTCTTAGCGGATACCAAACAAACAGCGTCGACGAAGCTGTCGAAGCTGGTGAAATGAGTAATATCAAGTGTGTTGGAATCACAATCGAGACGAGGCCCGATTACTGCTTACAACCACATCTTTCCGATATGCTTCGTTATGGATGCACACGACTCGAAATTGGTGTTCAGTCTCTTTACGAAGATGTCGCCCGGGATACGAATCGAGGACACACTGTTGCATCTGTCGCTGAAACATTCTGTCTGGCAAAAGATGCAGGCTACAAAGTTGTCAGTCACATGATGCCTGATCTGCCAAATGTGGGAATGGAGCGTGACATATTTCAGTTCCAAGAATACTTTGAGAACCCAGCATTTCGTACTGATGGTCTCAAAATATATCCCACATTAGTTATCCGTGGAACTGGTCTGTATGAGTTATGGCGCACTGGGCGTTATCAAAATTACACCCCCAATGGTCTAATTGATCTTGTTGCGCGCATCATGGCACTCATCCCTCCTTGGACTCGTATTTACCGTGTCCAGCGCGATATCCCAATGCCTCTTGTGACATCTGGTGTCGAAAATGGTAATCTACGTGAGCTAGCGCTAGCTCGCATGAAGGATTTCGGTACTACATGTCGTGATGTCCGTACTCGAGAAGTCGGTATCAACGAAGTCAAGCACAAGATTCGGCCCAACCAAATCGAATTGGTACGACGTGACTACTATGCCAATGGCGGTTGGGAGACATTCTTAGCATATGAAGATCCACGCCAGGATATTCTTGTAGCTCTACTTCGTCTGCGCAAATGCACAACTAAGTACACATTCCGCCCAGAATTAACGGGCCAGCGAACAAGTCTTGTTCGTGAGCTTCATGTGTACGGTACTGCAGTACCAGTACATGCCCGTGACCCAAAGAAGTTTCAACACCAAGGCTTTGGTACGCTCCTTATGGAAGAAGCTGAGCGCATTGCTCGTGAGGAACACGGGAGTCAAAAGATCAGTGTTATCTCGGGTGTAGGAGTTCGTAGCTACTATGCCAAACTTGGATACTGGCTAAATGGCCCTTATATGAGTAAAGATTTAGGAGAAGACGAGAGTGATCCTTATGACGATGATGATTATTAGCGCTTTTCGTAGCTACATAGATATGCTAAAAGCGATTGATAGTTGAGACAAATCTTCTCAGTATAATTAGATATTAATTTAAGGAAAGAAAAGAAAAATCACAAATCAAGTTTCAATAGTGGCGCATTTATGGTATTACTAGCCCTAGCTCACCAAAGTTTATAAAATAAAATTAAAAAAAAAAAAAAAAGCTTATCAGTGTTCATGTACTATACATATCAGAGCTGCATGAAGATCGCAAGGGTCCATCATCTATTTTTGTTATAGAAGTAGCCAAATCAGGATTAGCTTCCTCACCTTCCGCCACATCAAAGAAATGATGTAGATAGCTACGTTATCATTAAACTATTTGATTATAAAAAGTTCACAATGCAATTATAGTACGAAAATAGATTAAACGACAGTGGCAAATTGATTAAGTATGTTGTGGTGAATAATTTATCATTAAGAGCCAATTTATGACGCGATAGAATAGACCCGGTGTCGTTCACGGGACTACAAAGTCAACCCAAGCAAAATAAAAGCTGCAGCCTGTTCGGCGAGCGGCTATGAAACGAACCAAAATGATAATGCCAAAATGTCTGCCCAGTGCAGGACAGCCCCGTTGAACTAAGAATAAAAAAGAATAGAGAAAAAGAATATCACTAGATAAAGAAGAAAAGAAAGCAAACAAAGGAAAATGAAACTAAACACTAGCCAAAACCAACTTTAAAGCATTCATAGCAGAATAGCCAGAGAGCCCATAGCAGCGGAGAACACAACAAAGGCTCCAGCGAACAAGTTGCTAGCGTCGCTAGTAGTGCTGCTAGAAGTACTCTTGCTGGAGCTTGAAGTAGAGGCAGGCGAAGAGTTGGCGGCAGCCTCATTCACAGTCTTGGCAGCGGACAGGCGAGACTTGCAGTCGGATGAGGTAGTGCTGGCGGTCAGAGTCTTGGCGTCACCATCAAAGTCGCAGGCGGTGGAGGCCTTGTTCTGGGCAATGTAGTACTCATTCAAAACAAACCCCAGCTGCTGCTTGGGGGTGCACATAGAGTAAGCACCGTAGATACCAGTAGTGGCATTGGTGTTGATACCAACGCATGATTCGGGAGAGTTGCCGCAAATGAAGCCGAAGATATCACCGAAGTCATCCTCATCAAGACCATCAGCAGGGCCGCAAGACAGGCTAGCCTCCATACAGTCGCAGGTGGTGCTGTCGGGGGTAGGGGGGAGTTGGTCTCCATTAACCTTCCAGACGTTAGAAACACCGGGGCAAGACTGGGCAGAGTTCGATGGGCTGTAGCTGTCAGAAGAAACACCAGTTGGATTGGCGGCCAGAACAGCGGTGGCAAGCTTGTCGAAGTTCTCCATGACAGTGGCCTCGCCATCCTTGACCTCAACCAGACCGTAATCGTTTGCCTCCTGGAAATACATGTAAACGATACCACCAGAGAAAACTTCGGTCATTTCAGACTCGTACAGAGCAGTGGTTTCTTGCCAGATACGACCATCAGCACCACCCTCAGCCTCGTTACAACCGTACTCGGCGAAGAAGATAGGGACGGAATAGTTCTTGAAGAACTCAATCTGAGTATCGTAACCGGATTTCTGCAGGGAAGATTCACCGCACCAGGAGTAGATGTTGTAGCCCCAGAAGTCAATAGCATCCTCAGTAGGACCACAGTTGAAGTAATGGGCAATGTCTACACGGACCTTGGGATCATCGTTGGCGGCGTAACCAACGAAGGTTTTGTATCCCTTCTCCTTGATGTGAGCCTTAGTGTCGCGAACGGCGGCCTTGACGAAGGCGGAAGCATCAGTGTTGGTTTCATCGTTGGTGACCTCATTACCAGCAAAGAAACCGATAACATTGTCATATTGAGACAGTTCATCGACAACAGCATAGTATCGAGTAGCTAGCTCGGTATTCCAGACAGGCTCCTCGCGGTTGATGGATAGAGCAGGCTCTGACAGATCAGAGATAACGTATATGTTGTTATCGGACAGCAACTTCATGCAAGCTGAGTGGTCGGCGGTGGGGTCGATGGCATATGTACGGATAGAGTTGGTACCAGCCTTGGCCATAATCTCGATATCACGCTTGCAAGTCTCCTCGTTTGCAAGGGGGTCGACATAGGTGGTGCTATTAGAACCAGAGCCGGCAGAGCCAACCTCCTGTTGATAGGCAATACCCTTCATGAAGAATTGGGTACCGTTCTCGAAGAAGAATTTGCTACCCTATGAGAGAAGGTGTATTAGTATCCAGTCTAAGATGCCTATGTATGGTACAAGAGGGCATCGACATACCTTGATAGTAACGCGCTCGATAGCGGCAGCTTGGCCAGCCATAATGATACCAGCGGCCAGAGCCGATTTGAGTGTCATTTGCATTTTGAATGTATGTTATGCGAATGTGATAAAAGTGTAATGAATATGGAATGAAAGAGAAAAAAAGGTGACTGTGAAAGCGAGACGAATGGCTTTTGTATGTTGAAGCTGGGCAGGAAAGGCTGGGTAAAATGTGAAGCCGGGATGCGATGGAAAGACGTTGATGCAAAGACGCACAAGAATGTCAAAAAAGGAGTGTATGAAGATCAAACGAGAGGCTAGTCGGTCCGCTATTGAAAAGAGGGATACCGAACAATTGTTTTGAGATGGGAAGACCCAGGAAAAAAAAAAGAAGAAATAAAGAATGTATAAAGAGAGTGAAGAAGAAACAGGACCAAAACGGTGGTGGGCGTGGAAAGAAAGGAAAGAAAAAGAAAAGAAAAAAGGTTATAATTAAATATGGAAAAGATGGAAGAGCCCTTCTCAAATATATCGACAAAAAGAATAAGGAAAAATAACAGCCTTCGGAGAAGCAGAGTAACTACTTCGACTCAGCGCCTGCAATTACAAGTTTACTGCAATTTCGCTGGACTTGTAAATAATAGAAGGAGCAGAACGTATACATAGTATTAGGGGGTGAAGATATGTGGTAATATAACGACAGGGTGTGTATGGATCACATAATCAAAGAATCGCAAAAGTACGGATGCACAGGCCTACAGGTGAAGCACCAGCCAGATAATGAGATACATATACACACTCAGCATTATTTTATTGTTAACTCGTAAATATCAACTATACGGTCTTTCTTTACGAACGGCCTTTCATGAAGCTAGGCAGTCTTCCAGCCCCCATCCAAAGCCCAAAGCACAGCAAAGCAAATCTCAGCGCATAACTCAACTCCAATGTTGGTCTACAATCCATATATATCTCTAACATGCTTCCATTTCTAGCTTGGCGGTGCAAATGTATTCTTATTTCTGCATCTAGGGGTTAAGCGGCGCTTCCCTATGCGTTTTCTTTCTTTCTTTCTTTCTTTCTTTGCTTTACTTGATATCAACCCGTGCCGGCCACTTGACACCACGTCCAAACGACTCCAGACGCAGCAGATCACAAGAAGATACTCTAGCGCCCAGTGCTTCCTAAGTTATGGGAGACTATGCAAGAGATTCTATTCAGATTGTGGAGATGGGGCGTCTGCCAAGATCAATGAAAGCGATGCCGAGCCTGGCGCAGTGATTCGCTTCTTTAGCTCAGCTCTTGTACAAACGCAGTCTGAACAATTGGCGGTGACAGTCAAACTCTTTTGAGTAGCAAATAAGATATCTCTTGTCACTACTACAACTACAAAGAAGCCTGTCTAGGGCTTCCGCTTCGTGCTTGGAACTCTTTGGGCACAAGGTTTTCAATTCGGCAGTCTCAGAGGAACATCAAGTAATAAGAGAATGAAAGCATAATTCCAAGCAGCATAGCGGTAACCAGGAACCCCGTTTAGACCCATCCAGAACCAGGTCGTATTGAATACAGAATTGCACCTAGGTTGGATTGGATGGTTAGTTGTAATAGGAAAGGTCTTGGCAGGAGAAACGAACGCGAGAAATGCTACAAGAGCAAGGAACAAAAAGACAGTAAGACGCTAAAACCCTTAACAACCACGATGGAAGCATAATCTGGAACACGACCTTACCAAATACTTGTTTCTAAGCAAAATACATAGTATTTCGCTCTCTCTCTCACTCTCTCTCTCTCTCTCGTGTCTCTAGTACGATATTAGTCTCTGTAAATAATATCTATATACTAATAGGCTATTTTCCTACAGGGTCATTGAGGAGTCTATTAATATTGTTAATTCTTGGCCTCATACCAAGACTATGGCAATACTTTCCCTCCAACATCTTCATAGCTCTATAGCTCCATAAGATTAATGAATTAGAAAGAAGAAAAAATCCCTCCATCCCATAGAAAGTTACAGTAACTAAGCTCCTATATGGTAGGACCTCCTGTATCGTATCTTAGCAGATTCCGGGAACGGAGTCAAATTACAGTGGGTGGATTTCAATGTCACCCCGCTATACAATTAGCCTACCAATTGCCAAGAAGACAGACATGTCCGAGTATTACATTCATCTATGTATCTCTTGAATTCAATACTCTTAGTAGTAGCTCTAATAGAATGTAGCGTGGTGTAGCCGGCGGAGAACAAACCACATTGTCCGAGCGAGCAATCTATACCAATGTGTATATGTATGGTATGCACATGGTTCGCTGACATCTAGTAGCTACGGCATTATCGTAAGCAAGGTTGGCTTTGTTTGCTAGCCAATCAAAGTTAAAAACGAATTTGAATCGAGCTAATGTGCAAACCCTCCGGTAAGTCCTTACACTTATAAACATATGTATACAAGCCTAGTTTATCATATTGTACGCGGAGCGAAAGAGAAAAATGTTCACAACTACATATTACATATGTATATGTATGTATGTACTTATTGCCTGCCTTGGGTTGTCGATATTAAGTTCGCTAAACATTGGACCCTGGATGGCGCTAGTGGCAAGATAGGAGAGTATATCTCTTCCCCAGTCAGGGTTGCATAGAACCATAAAGCGTAAACTGCAAACACAGGGAATATTCAGGGACTAGCTCAGTACTAAAGTCAAGGTCTAATTCCCGCGTGAGTTAGTTTATAGTTATGCTTCTTTCTACTGCTTTGTTTGTTGTTTGCATGAGACAAAGGAATGAACGAACAAAATAATACATGTAGTTATTATGTAGAAGGGATAACAAAATAAAGACGATCTGTGAAAAAAAAAGTCTTCAAGGCCCATGGCCGAGAAGCAAACAGCGTTAATCAATTGCTAAAGTCATTGGCAGGTCAATTGACATAATACATAGGCACATATAAAGTGGTTTTTTTTTTTTTTTTTTTTTTTTTTTTGTAGTATGTAGTTTGTGCATATGCATGCATGTAGTAGTTACATATCTTACAGGTACTTGGTTTTTCTTTCTTTTCTTCTTTTTAAATCGTGTTGTTTTCCTAGGCGATCGTAATCTACATTCGGATGGCACATCAGCAATAAGCGGATGATAATAACATGAAAGATAAAGTTGCTGATATTTGGGATGGGTCACCTACTAAGCTTAATTCATTTTTGGGAACACATTATCATCCACATTATTTTCGCATTGCCCATAGAATACAAAAAGGGCGATACAAGACGAGCTGCACTTTCTCCGAGAATGACTGAAAATCGACCGGGTGAACAAAAAAGAAAATACATCAATCATGTTACAAAATAATAATGTTCTGATACCCCCGGTTAATTTTCAGTCATTCTCGCAGCTAGTCTTGTATCGCCCTACAAAAAAGAACAGGTATAGAAAATAAATAGAACAAACCACCCCACACTCACACTCTTCATCATAAGTCCAAGAAAATAAAAATACCACAAGCTACACAATACACAGTAATAGTAAAAAGAAGAAGAAGAAAAGACTTGGGCCAGTATTCTGGGTTTCAAGCTGAAATTCTAGTCTCCAGATTGCCCCTCAATGGTCTTGGCAGTTCCGCTTTATCTATCAATGCTTCCATCTTCTTCCCCCTTCTCACGATATTAGCGCTTTGAAGGACTCGGCGTTTTCTAGTTTCTACCCCGAAATTTGCCCTACTGGTTTTTGTTCTTGTTTTCGCGTACCTTTCGAAACATTTATAGCTGACCACTACCCACTTTCTTTCCTACAACCTCCATCTTCACACCAACCTTTCTTCTTCCTCTTTCGACCCCGTGATTATTTCTAGGTAGAACATTTGCTGCATTTTACGTTTTCTTGTGTTTGAATTTGTTTCCCCACCCCTACTCTTACAGAAAAAAAAATCAAAAGAGGCTGTGCTATGTTCTTATTTTCCCTTGTTACATGTTGAAATAAAGATGTCGATCGGATTCATATTCTCACAAGATCGTCGCCAGAAACACATAAATAAAAGCTAAAATTACAATAAAAGCAATGGAAATCGATATTTAGGATAAAAACACGCTTGCATGTTTATGTTTGTAGTTTAGTAGTTTGTCATTAACGAAAGAAACTAATGCAGATGCTATTTCTACGTACATACATATATATATAATGTTCCCATGTGTAGGCTTCTCTCTTGCTTTTGATGTACATATACATATGTATGATATGTTTGACAATATATTAAGCCTTCTACATATTTAATTTTAAATTAAAAGAACAAACAAAGTTGCTCTAGCAATTTATTCTCCCCCAATGAAGTTTTCTGGGTTTTGTTGCTCTTAGTGGAGGTATGGACTACTAGTCCCTTGGGGCTAGGGACGGTGTCGTCCCGAACATAGAAGCTATTGAGTGTCTAGCGGAGGACTTTAAATATCTGTCCGGTATTCAATCCGGCGTCGTATAATCTTAGACGATAAATATAATTAAATCAAATCAAAATTCGGGATTTTGTCTTAAGTCAGAAATCAAAAATTAAATCTTGGCACAAAGCATAAGCCACCCTCTAGAGACCCATGTCTCTTTGGCACAGATAGTCACAGGTACTACAGTTACATGTACAACTGCAACAAGATTACACAAAAAAAAAAAATTCCTCCCATATTTTAATTTCTTGGATTTGTGTTCAAGTCATCTGAATGGTCTAACAGAATTTGTCTAGAACGAACTCAAATGTGCAGATATCCTATCATTCATCCTTACTCCCTTTTTACAGGTAAGTGAACATACCATGCTCTTTTACCGTATAAGCATATTATTTTCCAAGTTTAAACAACTACAACAGTGATGAGCTTAATAAATGGCCGTGATGTGATTGTATTAACAGAAGCCACGAAAACTTAACGACAAAGGGATGAGATAACCCCCCAAAAACAAATTTATTCTATCACAGTAAGTACATGTAGTTATATGGTTTTGATTGATAGATATGAGATAAGTAGGTACCCACCACAACAACACGCTCGAAATCATCAGCTTGTCGCTCACGCCGTACACAAACAACACCCGTAGCATGAACTGATCAATGCTCTCTTTTGTACCTTTTTATAACCTATCATACAAATTTTCCTTCCTGATTAATCAATCTTCTTCGCTCAGTTGCCAAATCCAAGATTTGTACTCATATATATGTATGTTATAGTGAAAAAATTCTGAAAACATTCCGTCTCGATATATGAGTCTATTTGCGGATGAAATAAATGTTTAATCAAAGTCCGTAAACTGTCGAGAGAGATATATGTAAAGATATATGTATACACACATATGATTCATGACATGAATGGCTTGTATAATTTAAAAACTACGCAACTACTTGGTTTTTTATTTGAACAAAGTGTGATGTACTATGTTATCTAGTGGCTAGATGATCGTTGAAATGTGCCATAGAAAAACGTACGAAATTGAAAACAACAAATACATGTATTAAATAACAAAGGAACCATACTAAATTGTGTATCACATCAATAACGCCTTGATTAATTACCCTTCCAAAAATATCCTTAATGCAAACCCTATCCCCAGCTATTTCCAGAAAGCACCCGTTGTGATCTAATATATAAACAATAAGTGGTATTATTACACTGGTATGAAAGACACCAACTTGCTTATTATTGAGCAAGTGGATGAGTGATATCCAAGAGATTGAAAGGCATATCTGTATGAGCTATATGAACTTCATCATATCTAAAGAGGCCAAGATGCGGGCGAGTTACTCGGTGAAGCACCTTGTGGCTGTTGATAACCGTGTATGCCATGGTATCGCAGTGGATTACCGGTAGAGCCTTCTGTGATACGGTCTAGTAGATTTGCCCGCCCCGCAAATCGTGACTTATACGGGTCGTGAAATGCCGCAGGAGCAGGTGGAGATGGTACTGGAGGAATGTCCTCATGTTGCCCCCTGGAATTCATACCGGGCAAACTGCTTGGAGGGCGCACACTAACAGAGTTTGCTGAAGATCCAATAGTAGCACTAGAGTAGCGGAAAGAGTTCTCACCAACTACACTTTCATTATGGATGCTACTTCTTGCGTCGAGAATCTGACTAGGTAATGGCGGAGGGCTAAGTGGCGAAGTAAAACCCGAGGAAGAGTGATCAATTGAACGTGTCGAATTGACTGATTGACGCCATCCTAGAGAGGCTGCTGTAGAGCGGTGTCTACTACTCTTGCTCCTAACAGAACCGGCAGAGCTACCAGGAGGACTGGTGGTACGAATGCCACTATCAAATATATTTCTCATTGACTGACGTAGAGACTTGCGACTGATAGAATGACGCAAAGATCTACGGAAGCGCTGCGATGCCGTAGTGGTTGGATTTGACGCAGCAAAGGTTGTGCGGTAGTCCCAGTCTGGTAGACCTGAATTTGATGTTGCTCCAGCATCATGTTTTTCGAGATCGATATGTACAAGATCACGAGAGCCTGAGGGGCGGTGCCCACTAGCCGGAGTGACAGTCATGGAAATCTTAGCAGCAAAATCACGAGCAGATGCAGATAGGTTCCGGGCATGAGATGTGGATGATTGGTTACGGCTATGTGCGTTACGGAAGCTGGTGGATGATAAGGATCCGGGCCATGCCTTACGTTCAACCATACGCTTCTTGCGGCGCCACACGAAATACACAATGACACCAATTAGAGCAACACCGACTAACTTTTGTGTTAGTAGCTGAATAATTAAGCTGACATTGAAGGATGGCTTAGAGGACTTTGTGACTTACAGATACAGGCAAAAGCAATCCCAACTCGGAAACCATTGCTGATTCCTGTGCCCCCTTCTTCATTGGTGTGAGGTTGTAAGGCCATTGTAGAAGTTGGAGTAGGAGAAGCGCCCCGTGAAGAAGAGGGCCCGCTCTCAAAAAAGGTTATGCCGTCGGAACTGGTACTTTGGGAAGTGATCGAAGACAGAGTAGATGTGACAGCAGTACTTCCTGATGAGGTGCTAAGCTCAGAGGATACTGAAGTTGCTGGAGATTCTGATGCTGTGATGAGGGTGGAGGAGTCAGTATTGCTAGTTCCAGAGCCACTTTTAATGTTGGACGGAGAACCTGACGAGACAGTGACACTAGAGGTAGTAGAGGCTAGAGTTAAGATTACGAGTGATACATCAAAGGTAGTCGTCTCAAAATTGCTATCTCCGTTTAGCGGTATGGTGGCAGCACCATCAATACGGCTACTTAGATCATTATCTTTGTCTATAGTAGTGGTCGGTGCTGATGGTGCATTTTCACTGGATATTGGCAACGATGAAGAGGGTAACTGACCAGCAAAAGAAGAAGAGGAAGTCGTTGAAGCGGAAACTCCAGTGTTGATTTTCAAGGAAGAGGAAGAAGAAGAAGAAGAAGTGGGAGAAACTCCAGCGGTGTTTATAGTGTTTCCCGCACTAGAGTCAAAGCTAGATTTGTTAGAATTGGCGGCCTCTGAAGTTTTTGAGGGTGTTATAGAAGTGGAAGTAGTGGTAATTGACGTCTCAGTAGAGGCTTCCTCCGGGGAACTAGTAGGTACTACGGTTGTCGAGGTCTTGTTGATCGTAGAAGTTGTCTGAGGTAATGAACTAGTAGTGGTGATAGTTGTAGAGACTTCGACGACTATAGATAGACTAGTAGAAGTGGTGGTAGTGCTGTCGGCTGAAGCGGTAGTAGGTGAAGACGAAGCTGTCATGGCAGTACTCGTGGAGTTAGAGATATCAAGGCTATCACCGTCTGTTGATGGATCATCTCTTGGGAGGAGGAGGAGATTTTCAAATACTGGCAAGTACATAGCTTAGGGTGAACCCCCAATTGTCGAACCAAAAACGAAGAACTAACGTCAAGTTTCACGAGCTAGACTCCAGGAGTTGGGAGATCGATTGATAGTGTTGAGAAGCTCTAGCTAGTCGTACAGTTCGTAGACATATAAAATCGTGTGATATAGGTAGAGAATGAAAATCGAAACAAGGTTGTGGCCCAGCCAAAAAAAAAAAAAAA
>RHLR01000582.1:0-17159 GCA_009806335.1 Davidsoniella australis | reverse complement strand
ACCACATCCATATATATATATATATATATATATTGTAAAGCCACCTCAGTTTAAACCAGCCTCTTCAAGAACAATATATTCTCGAAGTATCCCTTTGCCTTGAACCACGCTAACCAAAATGAAATCCACATCTTGAACCCATCAGCCTTTTTTGTTGTTACAACTAGTTTTTTTCTTTTATTTTTCTTCCTACGAACGCTAAAACCGAGCCGAACCTAACAAACATGAAAAAAAAACTAAGTAACCTATCCAGGGGTTGGTTCATCAAACGGCGCAAAGGAAGCCTCGATATCTTCATTTTTCACAGAACTTACTCTCTTAACTCTATATGGCCCTATCCTTGCCCTTTCTCTCCTAACACATCGTTTTAATTTTCTTTCAATCTTTTGATTTCAGTGGACCTTTTTCAAAAACTTCATTATATGGAATCGATTTTCGTAAAACAGGGGGGGGGTGAGAATTTAAAAAGATACTTGAATAAAAAAAGGTAGTTAAACCGTATAAGTAATAGATTTTAGTTTGTGATGAGGAAGCCGGCATCTTTTTTGAGGCTCTTCGTAGTATGCCACTTCGACTACTACTTCGTCTCCGCTCATGTATCTCGACTACACCGGATCTTTCATGGCTTATACAGAAAAGGATTTAGGTTGTCCTTGTCATATACGATGGTTTTACTACTATTTATGATCTATTAGTGTCTACTAAGAAGAACTTTCCCCCTTCCCGTCATGGGCTCGGCCCTCTTTTATTTGTATTTTTTTCTTCTTCTACGTGATTCTTCCGAATATCATAGAACTAAGCGGACTAACGGAATATATCTCATTACCTTGTAACAAAACGATCTCGGAGCTGGCGCAAACAAAAAAAGAACAGGATCTATGAGGATGAATCTAAACTAATGCACTCATGCCTGGATTTGTAGGTTTGGAACTTGTTCTTGTTATTGAGGCACTTCATGTTTTGCCTGCCTAGCTCATGTCAAGTTATACGTGATAGGGAGAGTAAGAGTAATAATAACATGGTATGGGTAGACCCGGGAATTAGGATGACGACATTAGAGGGGAAAAAGAAAGATGAAGAAAAAAAGAAAAAAAAAGGCTCATCAGGGATAACAGAAGTGCTTTACCTAGTCATGTGTGAATGAGAAGATCTCACCTCAATCCGCCCTGACTCGGAAAAAATACGTGTGAAGGAAGGCCTTGTCAATACAAGTCGTTGGTACACGGTCCAATACTGATGATACGTTGAATCTGATAAGCAATTCGCTATTCGGAATGTAAAAATAGTATGAGGCTGGGAAGGGCACTAAAGGAACGGGTAAGTCTTCATGATACATGGCCTCAAGGATTTTAGACATTATTTTGTCACATGTTGAAAATTTGGCCTTGGAGAGACCTCTTAGTACAAGACAATGACCTCAGGTGCTCTTCATACCGATAGCTGTGGTAAGTATTTGATTTAAATGTGCAATATATTTGTATATAGTCTTTTGTAGTACTAGAACTCTCTAAATGATAAAGACGCCAGCTGGGTTTTGGGTCGCCTCAAAAATTCATTGTTGATGTTGTTGAGAAGTCTGTTCTGGAGATACAGAACTAAACTTCTCGTCTGGGTTGCGTTGATATTTGTGTGTATATGTATAATTGGACTCGCAGAAGGGAGTAGCTTTTGATGCTAGCATTCGTATCTCATCTAAAAGAAGATGCGTTTTGCTATAGTACCATACTCCCTACATAAAAAATGACTTTTTACTTCCATCATAAACTCCATATGGTAAAAAAAAAAACTTGAAACAAATGGCGCCCAAGAGTGCCGTACGTGAAGAAGAAATAGATGCAAAGAAGATATCAAAAAAGAAAACATGGAAAAAGAAAAGTAGCAAGACTAATACTAGCACCGCTGGACCAGATTTATGTGGTCGAGTTTGTGCTGTCTTCAGAATCACAACCTAACGTGGTGTCTGTAGATGAAGAAAAATGAAAGACGAAAAAAGTAAAAGAAAAGCGTAATGAGCTTCTCTTGCCGCCATGTTCCAGCCTGTGTTCCAAATGAAAACAAAACCAAGAAACAAGAAACAAAGATAAGCCGTGTCTGAGGCTCTGGTGGCCGATTCTAAGAACGAACTCATATGTTTTGAGACGATCCCTTCAACTGACAAAGAGCACATAAACTCATAACTCATGCTTGACTGAAATATCGATAGTATGAAATAAGAGTTATGGAGCTGAAGGAATGTGTCATCAGGTTGAGGTAACATGGAAACATAGAGAAAATAGGTAGAAATCCTCATATAGAGGAGCCGGGGAAAAGGAAAAGAAAAAAAATAAAAAAACTGAGCAGAATGATGACGAATATCAAAGAAAAAAGAAGAACAGGAAATAGATAGGATTGAAACAACGAAGAAACTCGTGTGGAAATATCGTATCACCAACCCAAAAAGCGTTAGTTGAGTATGAGACTCAAATGAACAGATTTTGATGGCTTCGAAAGTTGACTCCACACCAATGATGAATCAGTTGAGGCAGAAGTCAATATTGTGAATTAAAAAAGGCTGTACCTTTAAGTAAGCAATATGAATCGACCCAAAGGTTGTGACTGTGTCTAATAGATTTCTGCAGCAAGTAAAGATCTGAGAAGCAGGTTGGAACCGATCCGCAGCCTGTTCGAAATATATATATAAAAAATAAAAAAAAAAGAGGTGTAAGGAAACAAAAAGGAGAAGAAAACGTTGACCAATAAAAAAATGATTAGAATCTGGGCTTTTGGGAGGAGGGTATTGGATATTAGATATATCGTGGGTTGTTCTCTCCGGTGCCTTTGGGACCGAGATAGTCAGACGCAAGGGAGAGATAGATGTAATAAAGAAACTCGTGTATCGTATACAGCATATATGAAAGTCGATAAATTGAATGTAGCACTGATAGTAAGAGCCTCCGTGGGAGGCCCAAGCTTAGCCGCGGAAACGTGAAGCAGCACGGTCTTGAATTTGCTTCTCCGTACTAACGTATAGACGGTCGAGATAATCCATGGCGGAGGCGTCCTTGAGTATTTTCGCAACTTGAATACCGGCAGATATGAGCTGGAGAATATTGCGATCATCTTTGAGGGGGCGGCTTTGGTGCTTGGAGGCATGTCTCATCTCAAGTGAGTTCTCAAGCACAGTGACAAACTGCTTGATTTGGCCATTGTAGAGAACGCGAGCAGGTATGCGACGCTTGGTGGCTAACCGCTTTAGTAAGTAGACCCATTCAGTCCACTCACGGTCTTGGGGTCTCTCAACAGGTCGCATGTCGTTCGTGAGGGGGATAGGGAACTGGTATTTGGCTACAAAGTCGTAGGCGCATTGCGAAAGGCGATCGTTGACTTGATTCAGAACGTTATCTTGTTCCTGGACCAGCAAGTTTGTAGGAAGATGAGGCAGCTCCCGTTCCTGGCGAGCGATATAATCGGCTGGTGGGCGCTGGAGAAACTGATGAGGGCCGTCGAATTCATCGCGATTGGAGGGACGACGTTGCGAACGCTTCGGAGGGCCATTTGCCTTGCTGGGCATGTTAGCGCCTGGGCCGGTATCAAGGGCATAGTCTGACAGGGGTGAAGTCAAAATATCGTCAACACTGTCGGTGGGAGAGTAGCGGTCTTGCTCCCATTGTCCAGGAGGGGCCTGGAAGGTGAAGGGCGCTGGAGTGTTGGTGAACGGAGCAGCGGTAGCCGGAGAGGGAGTCGCATAAGCTGGAAAGGTAGGATAGACGCCTTCAGCACTGCGATTCATATGGCTAGGAGTACCGACGGGAACAGAGTAGACATTTTGAGCAGTAGGGCCCGGTGCACTTTGGAGGGGAGTATTGGTTAGCATGCAACGCTCTTGGAAGATCTCAGCAATCGGGTTGAGCGAGTAGTGAGAAAGGTAGATGTGTTTGTTGGAGGAAGTGAATGGGTGGGCTGAAGACTGGTGATTCATGACGGGGATATTATTCTTCTTGCGAAGCACAAGGAAAAAAAGAAAAAGAAATTTTCTAAAAGAGAAAAAAAAAGCGGATGTATGTGGTAGAGACAAGCGTAACCAAGTAGGGAAATGAATGGAGCATGTGCAAGTGGTTATAGTGTAAGATAAAGATATAAGAATAGATATGTGACGCAGTCGAGAGACAAAGACAGATGAAAGGGAAGGTGAGGTTGGACAAGAGAGGGGGGGGGGGTCAAATAGTTAGGGATGTGAAAGACAGAGTATTTTCTTTTTTTTCTTTTTTCTTTCTTACCTATTCTGCCACGGTGTGGGATCAAAGTGGTAGGCCTTGTTGTTTTCGACATATAAAGGACTTGGAACAGTTAGTACGGATGGAGGCATAGGTGATTAGATGTGATTAGATATAGATGGAAGAGGCAAAAGCATCGGAAAGCGGCCGAGTTGAGCCACATGGGTTCAGGCGCATGGCGGTATCCCTTTAGGTATACAGCAAAGTAAACGCGGCCGTATGACAAGGCTGTAGGCGGCAGTTTTGCACAACACAGAGGGCAGTCGGAGACCGAGCCACAGACTCAGCTGTTCGGGCTCGATATATGATGGTGATGATGATATGCAGGTGCGCTTACCTTCTACTGGCCGGAGGAGGACCCCAAGGGTTGCCTACAGGAGTGACATTGCCGTTGCCGTAGTAATCGGGCGTCTTTAGGTCTTTGCGGTTCATGTTCATGATGACATGAAGTGACGAGAAGGGCTGCGAGGGGGGAAGGTGAAAGATGAGATGTGAAGGGGAGTGAAAAAGGGGATGAAAGGACAGATTAGGAGAAGACGGACGAGAACATTAAGTTTCCGGGCCGGGAGTCGCACAGGCGGGAGAAGGGTAGGGTCGGAGGTGAAGACGGGAGTTGGGACCCTGGTGCGGGCGGCGATTGAAAATTTGGAGATGTAGATGTCGGAGGCGGGAGGCAAGAATAAGTGAATGTGCAAGGTGAAGTGGGCAGAATATGTTGGTCGGTTGGTTGGTTGGTTGGTTGGTTGGTTAGGTCAGGCAGTTGAGACGGTAGTCAGTTCAGTTCAGTTCAGTTCAGTTAGTATGCAGTAGACAGACAAGTTACAGTTGTAGTGGCGGCAGAAGTAGCAGTGACAGGTGTGGTAGACCGCCGTAGGCAGCAAAAGATAGTGTAGCGGCAGAGGCAGGCCAGGACAGAGCCAAAACAGAGGGGAGAAGAGAGAGAGAGAGGCGAAGGACAGAAGCAGAACAGAACGTTGGCGTTGGCGTTTGCTGAGAGAAAGCCAGTGAAAGGCCGTGCCGGTGAAGGAATGAGAAATTTTCTGTATGGACAAGGGCTATGATGGCGTAAAGCAGAATCAGAGAAGAAAAAAAAAAGAGTGGAATTATTAGACCAGTATGGATGGTAATGTTTTAACGGGGGAGGGGCTCCTAGATCTTTGGGTCTTAGTATGTTTGAGGAGCCGGCGATATACTGATTAGATACTAATTAGATGATAAAAGCAGCGACGATAGCAAATGCGAATGAAAGGAATCCCGGTATCAGAAAAATTATCACACCAAAAAGAGCGCGGATGGATAAATCGTCGAAGCAAGATCGAGATCGATGGCGATTTCAGGCTCGGTCGCAGAGCTGAGAAAATCAAATCAAAGAGGAGACCGAGGAAAATGGGAAAAAAAGGAAGGAAGCTGGCGGGAGCCTTGCTGGCAAAGTAAGCAACTGCCAATTTGATAGACTTGTTGTTATTGTTGTTACTGCTGTGGTTCTGCGCAAAAAAAAATAAAAAATAAAAAATAAAAAATAAAGAAATGGCTTCTGACCACTAAGCTTCTGTAGCGTGGCAATGGCGTGTCTAATGCCGGCATTTTACATGAACAAGTAGGCATAGTTACCGCCTACAATTGGTGTATCTATCTTTATACATAACAAATGGGAGATATACTGCCAGTACAGAAATGCCATACCAATAAACTGAGACGGACGTACGCGAGTGGCTGAACAACTTCCGCAAAATCCGCAAAATGCCAGAGGCAAATCGAAAACTGGATCTAATATAAAAACCTAACAGCCTTGGGCCAGTTAGAGCGCCGTAGGGTGAGACCGGTCTTCGCTTTCTCCTTCGGTCGGAACACTATCGGGAGTAGCTCGATTCGTTCGTTCCCTTGCTATCTCAGTAGGCTGGCTGGCTAGCTGACTTGACGGCCCGGTAGGATGCTAGCTAACAGGACAAATTTTAAACTTCAAAACTTGTCCGATTTTAGCCCTGACCTGGGCTTCTATTGAACCAAAATTCACACTTAGTAAGCTAATGATGAGATGGTTGGGTTTGCTAGATTTGATTGGCTTTGTTGGTTGGCTCGTTCGACGTTGCCATCTAGACGTGTTGGCAGATAAACTGACAGGGACGACTTGCCATTTCTTTCTAAGAATGGATTGCCAGCATGCTAGTGGTTAATGCGCCAAAAAGATAACAACTTCTTCTTAGTGACGATCCCTAGGTGAACGAACCCCCTTTTCTTATGCGATCTGAATGCTACTTCAGCGTCGCCTGTTCCCCAGGTAAGCTTCTACTCCAGGTTTTGTTCTAGAAAAAGTGACGAGTAGTGATGACATCGCTTGCACAAAACATGGAACAAACTCTGGTTGGATGCTCCGGAGTCTGAATATGACAGTATTGTTTTCTGTGAGATAATCAGACGTTGGTATCTAGGGACATCGATATAGCTAGCCTGTTTACCAGTATTCAACTATAACTGGGTCAAAGGCCGTAGATCACACAGCGTACTACATATTTGTAGTTGTATTGCCCATCTAGATTAGATGCCAAGTTCCTGCGAGGCGAATGCTGATGGTCATAGTTGTAGAGTTGTGACTATGAGATCAGCACAAGGTCCGTGTATAATGTTATTTTTTGCTGATGTTCGTGACGCTAATCTAGACAAAGGCGGGGAAAAGGCACACCCGAGGCAAAATTATTGTGAAAACAGTGACCTGACTAATAGACAATTAAAAAGCTTAGTATTAGACAAAGGAAAACAGAAAAATGAAAGTCTGATGATGCCGCACTTTGGTGCCACTAATTGTAAGCACAATGCATGTCTATATATTATATATGTAGCTATGTGGCTGAACTCAAATTTCCCGCGGCTGCTGGTGAGGCTGCAGCCGCAATCCTATTTTGGTGCATGCGATTCATTGGCACTTGCCATTTTAAGCAACTACTGCATTGACTGCATTGTACAAATATAACACTATGATTGGTTATGTCATGTGCTTATACAGATATACAAATATAAGTTAAGATTTCACAAATCCGACACATACATATCAACAAAAGAACAACACAGCACGCATACATACAGTTGTATATTATTATATTGAAGAAAAAAAAATACAACTAGCTTTGCATCATCATACTAACCATGCACAAATTTAGCGCTACGATAGACAAATGCGACGTCGCTAGCAAAATCGTTCTAGCTTCGCGCTAGTAGTTTAGGTCTATGGTGCGGCTCTGCGTCCACCCACTCACCGTGCGCCGCCAAAATACATCATTGTTGCATACTTCACTTCATACATGTATGTACAGTACATCTTATGTATTTAGGCGTTCAGAATATTCCACCGCCTTCGCTGGGGCGATTCCTGCCTTGGCTTGGCGAAGTACAAGCTGATAACTGCCATCTCAACGTCGAAGACAGGCCCCTGGTCAAGCCACGATGGCTTTTACTAAGTCGCGGTCACGAAACTCGGACATTCATATTATAGAGTATTAAACGCTGAGCAAAACGAGATGTGTATGCACCTAAAGCAAGGTCTTTGCTTTCTGGCTAGGCATGCAGCCTCTATTGTTGAAGAGCTGTTAAATGTTTCCTAGCCAGTTTTCATGACTTGTATCTATTGTGCTGAGGCCGAATGATGGCTTCTAGTAACATCTTTGAAGCCACAGTTGATGAAGTCTGCCGTAATGCCATTGACAAAGTCGCAAATTCATATAATTTGTGTATACCTAAATACCAAACCATGCACCCTTAAGACGTATACGCTAATTAAATTATACCGATTGCATATTAAAACCTTTAAAATTTCATAGTATTAGCCACTATCAGCCTCATTTTTACCAACTTGTGTAATGATAGTATGTATGTACATACAAACATACATTGTATAAACCGACCTAATCCACTGGTATGTTCACCCACTTAGGCCAAGAACCCAGACAGTCGAGAACTCAACCTAATCGAGACTCTATACGTACCAAAGTTCTGTGTACTTGTACAACTACGTCTATTTCTGGGCCGGAGTATCCCCGTTTAATAATCACAAAACCTATGACTACATATATATGCATACAGTCGTATTTGTAGTCGAGAGCCAGGGCCCCAGTACATTCATATCTGATAGCAAAACCCTAACTTAACTTCCTTGTCTCACCAGACCACACTCTTCTAGTTGCCATGACGTCTGTGTTTGTGAATATCTCGCAGGCTTCAAAGAGCAAAAACAGCCAAACAAGAACCGTCTGTGTAGAGCTTTTTATTAGATTCTTACATTACTACTTCATTGCATTCCTCTTGCATGGCCCCATTCTTTCTAGCCTCTCTTTTGTCCCTTTTTGTCGTCTCAAGTCACCAAAACAGTCAACTAACAGGCAGGGACCAACCTAGATGAATAACAACGTCAACTTGCGGTGTAGGTTGGGCACCGATATCAAACTCTACAATGAGAGGTTCTGCTAGCATTATATCTAAGTACATATATATATGTATGTACAACTAGCAAGGCCCATAGCCGACAATGAACATCGAACTTCTTGGCTTGCGCATCATAATCCCTCCATTGTTTGATGTGTGGTAAGTCACTGTATTCACATCCATTATGAGTCGACTGCCTGCTAGACCACGCAGACTAGGCTCAGTTGTATATGCAGCCATACCGATAGTAGGATGTCCAGTCGGATTTTAACTTGCATACCATCCAAGAAAAAAATGGCGCTAGGCGCGGTATCATGAAAACCTAAACTACATGTAGTTGTATCGTTGAAAATAGCCCTGCATATCTGTACTCGAAGGAAATTCACCGCCATTGATAGCTACACATAACGGCATATTCAAAGCCATGACTAGTATTCCGGCCTTATACTGCTGTCAGTGCATATAACTACACTTGAACAATGGGTTGGGTCGTGCAAAGTCTGCCAGGTTGACCTTCTGCTCTAGTCTCATACGCCCTCCCTTTATATATGTATATAATATAGATACATTGTCTTGTCGCTAATCGGCCTAGCTTATGAGGCCGCAACACATCATCTCCGAGCCTGCGTATTTTAACCGGTACTCTTGAAGCCTATCATGAAGAGCCTCTCCATGACTGCCACGACAACATAAACAAAACATCATGCTTGCCTCCGTGCTTGAAAACAAAACCACGCCTATTCTTTCTTTTTCTATAAGCTACTTCTCACCCCTTCTTCACGGGCCAGCTGTACCCCCTCGAGACCAAAACATGTGTTCGATCCCAAAATCGACTCGTAGGCAATATCTCGACCTGCATTAGGCCATGTCTCTGGAATCGCATTACAGTCACAAGCATCAGCAGGTTCGAATCGAAGCCTCGCATGTACTGTCGCGTAATATATGTTTCTCTGGTAGTTTCTCTCGCGGCATGGTGTGTGTTGCCCGGAATAGTTACCTAGGTAGTAATCAGCCAGGGCGTGGGAGTAGACCTGCATCAATATAACACCTGGACCAAACAAATAAAAACCCACATTGGGCATCGAGAGTAAAAATACCCTGTGCACGCCTGCTGCACAATCCTACATATCGGGTTAGCTTGGATTTCATATGTAAGTTTTTTTTTATTTTATTTTTTTTATTCTTTTTCTTCACACCCAACACCGCTCTTCCTAAACCACAATATCAGACACAATAGGCGGCTGGTGCCTCGTTAACTGGCAGAAACAGACCGTACCAGCTTATTGAGAATAGTCGAGGCCATATATGCATTTGCGGTGTCTCCATACTTATGGTCGTCCTGCTGATGGCCTTTTTTTTTCTCCTGCGATGCATGCCCAACTCATCTTCCTCGCCCCATATTCCTTCCATCTGATATTGATGCCATTGGGTCGCATGCATCTACCATACATATCTGTACTGATGAAATTCTGATCTTTGTCTCTGTTTCTGCCTATGTCTTTGATCGGGTAAAACGTAAGGCGAATAGTGTGTTCTTCCTACTATAGTTCTGTCGTGTTTCGATAGCGGAGTTCCATGGGTTGAATACCAAGACTGGACAAATGATAAAGACTGGCCTGTCCCCTCGACATCTCAAGTCTTGATCTCTATGTTATGGGTCTCTTCTTCTTTTCTTGCTCATGGTTGTTACCTATATCTCTGTTTAGCTTAACCTTATTCTTGCCAGTTCAGTCTTTCCCTATAATTTAGCCTGGCTGGTGAGCGCTCCAGAGATAGTGCTGCGAAATATCTTCATCTTCATCTTCATCATCTTCCTCCTCCTTGTCCTTCTTCCATTGCCTCTGTTGTTACTCATTTTCTACTCCTGCCTTTGGAGTATTCACTCTGACTTTACGCATTTGTCTGACCTTTTCTTTTTTTGCTTCCTCGCCTGTTCGACCATATCCTCTACTTTACCATTCCCTCCCAATTCGCAGAACGATTGTACTATGAAGACAGAGCAACCAAAGACTCGATATATCAGTCGCCAGTATTTCCCACGCCCCGATAAAACATGAAAGAAAACGAAGCTTTTGAGAACTCATCCGTCAAATAGTTCTTGCTATCAAAAAGTTGTCGTTTTCGGTGTTGGGGTAAGTCTCAATGTATTTTTTTTTCATGTCGTCAAAGAGTTCGTCGACGGCACTAGCATAACTATTTGTTTGTCATTTTTGTATCACCCAAATTCAAGCTTGGCTGGGTTGATGTCCTCTTCTAGTGCTGGTTAGTGTCTCTTCGTCCGATCTGGCCAAGTGGAGTTACCACCTGCTTTGGGTTAAAGCAATATAAATTGCAATCTAGTTGTCGTTACTTGTGTTCATATTGCCGTATGTTATTCAGAGTTGCACAAGGACAGTCTTTACACTGTTTTGGTAATTGCGCTGACTTTAGTCCTCCATGCTACATGACAACAACATCTACAAACAACCTCTACAAAAACAAGGTACAGTCAGGTATGTACTATTCGTCAGTTTTATAAGATTGCAATCCTACATTATTTTCATTTTCTCTCTCGCCTCACTTTACTCACAGCCTATTTTCCTATGACGTCTTTGCCCTCCCTCCAGCCTGCACAGATCCCCGCTTGTCGTGAAGCGACAACAAAGTGTCGATGTGTTGTCATACACGTACTCACTCCCTCCCTCCTCCCTCTCTGCTCTCTGCACTATACCATCCGTTTCTACGCCTGCATATACATATACACACAAGTCATAATTTCCTGTGCTTACGAATGCCGGCTCCATGCAAGACGAACTCGTCATGCAAGGCTTGGATAGTTGGTACTAATTGGTACACAAAGTTTTTAACTCCTTCCCATGCATTTCTCAAGTCTCTCATCTTCACACTGTCCTATCCGTCGGACAAACCAGCTCACAAACAATGAAGTCTATGCAGAAAGTTATGTCGTCGATAACCCACGCCCGTCTAGGGGTCCGTCAAGATGATACACGTCTGATCAACATAGAGTGTTCACGACAGTTATGGGAGGTCACGGGGAGAGAAATTCGAGATGAAGATGTACAGCGGCTGCTTTTGGGAGAAAAACAAGTGCTTGTGTTGTTGAAAGAAGGAGGAGGCCATACAAACTTCAGAAAAAAAAGAAAGATGTCTTATTTGATTCAACTATGAGAATGTCCATCCATCAGTGGCATGATTCCATTTAAACGCGCTCACGATCACTGTCCACAAACAGCGCCTAGATTCTGTAACACGGCATCACATAGTCTCGCAATTGAGAATACCGCCTCTCATCGAATACTCACTGTACAGATGGTGTCACCGTCGAGGCCGTACTTTGGTAAGGAAAACTAACTTTGAAATATCGGCTTCATCGCAGTACAGACTAGCCGAAGGTTAGTTATTGAAGAGGAGAGAACCCGCGTATATGTATCTATCTGAAAGATAGCACAACTACTGTCATGCCAGTGAGTATCATGGACTCATCTAATAGAACTTATATCCTCATATATCGCTCAACATCAACAAAGCTGTTATGAAAAGAAGAGTAAAGGCGGGGTTTGTTTTGAAAAAGTTCTCAAGTCTTACCTTGGCGAGAGCTTTCCTATTTGCGCTCTCTACAGCTCACAACAACACAGTTCTTCTTCCCCTCATCCAGGTCTCACGCTTTGCTTTTCGTTCTATCTCTTTTCTATCTTCCCCTCCCTTGATCTCACATTTGTCTGTTATTTCCTCACATTTTGCCTGCATTTGCCTGCATTTGCTCACATTTCCCCTCTTCAACGTTATCGTCCATTTGCCTTTTTTGCCATCACGCAGCGGCCGCTAGAAGCTCCTCGTACACAATTGCAGCTCCCTGCATTGTCCAATTAACTGCTAGTGTCAGTGATTCCCAGACAGGTAGATTTTGCCTCATCAAGCCGAGAGACCGGGCCTACAGCTTCTGATAGGCTCCTCTGTGTTCCGATTGTTCACGAAAACAACATGTCAACAAAGGACAAAGTTTTTTTCCTTTTGCTTTTGTTCCCTTCTTTCCACATGCCGCCTAGTGACGGTGCTCTATTTTCCTGTACTGTACCATATTTTTCATACACTTACGCTTCGTCTGCGATAAACAACATGGCAAATGCCGGGTCCTCGAGTCAGCAAGTCGGTTCCATTTGCCCGTATACATGCAAGTTATGAAGCTACTGCAGCTTGAATACCACTTGTGATCGCCTGCAGACTACAGATAGGTCTTCTACACTAAGCCCAACTGGGTAGTCCAAAGCCCAAGACGGATAATCGTGTGGTTGATCAGACTGAAGAAAGCACGCTCCTTCGCTTGCTACTTGCCTTTTGGGTAGGCCGTATTATATTAGTCTGCATAATAGCATTGTGTATATACAGTGCGCTTTATGTGCAACGGGGTTATCGATGACTCTTGATATGTACTCCAAGAATCCAAGATTCCGCCCTCCCCCCTCATCACACATGGACGCGAGGACTCAGCCATCCATTTTCGACAACGCAGACATCTCATCATGTTTTACCCCGCCCGCCCCCTTCCCCTCCAAGCCGAATTTCCCATCGATAAGCTGCTTGTGTATGCCAGAAACTAAGTGGTTCTTCTGTGTTGATACTCTCTATTTCCTGCCGTCGTTACAGGTACATACGTACGAGTCTACAAACGGAAATGCGTATATCGTCATAGCCGGCCTAGCTTTTCTCCTTTTGCTTCGATGAGAGATAACGGGAGAAGAGAGGAGGTTTTTTCTCACAGCCAAGTGTTTGTTATTGTTTCTCTTGGCTTTTTTTTTGTTGGGAAAATAACTATGCATGATAACTCCGCAGCCTATTTGTGGCCAGTGTGCTGTACATGCAGCGAGAGATACAGCCAGCCAGTTAGCAACAGCCAGCAATGAGCAGTGGCCGAGCAGGTTGGTGGATCGTAATTGGTTTGGTACTGCGAGAAAAATCTACCTTATCATTTAGTGCTAGGGCACAATGACGATGCAAAGTGCAGAAACAAGAAAGATGGAGGAGATACACTTCCAATTCGCACAGCACTTACAATTCCTAATCATAGTCTATGGGCTTCCGGTTTTTTCCAAGCGAAGTAGGCCAATTATCGTGTGCCGTAGCGGCCCATGGACTTACAGCTCTCGCTCCTAGCTTGTTTCTTCTTGCTGCAAGCTCTGCTCGCTCGTTTGAAGTCAGGGTTCTCTGTTATCTTGGCCTCGTCTCGCAGCGTATACAGCGGCCTCTCTAACCGCTGCCCTCATGTCATCAGCAGCTTCGTCACAACACCCATCACGCAAAAGCCAGCCAATCTAACGCGCAGATTCGCTTGTATCTAGACATCATCACTCGATTCTCGTCTCGATATGCGCATCAGACTGCAGCAGGTCTCCTCACCTGGCCGCTCCAGGCCACTCTAGTCCATGAGGGTGTTTTGGCTATTCTGACTAGGCTCGGGCGGGCAGGCTCTTGATTCGATGGAAGCAGCTTCGTCTCTTTTTTGGCCCTGCTCACCCTTCGTTTCTGGCTGTTATCGCGGGCTGCAGTGATGCGTTGGCAATGCATATTCTCACTCCATCTTACATGGTGACCAGGGCTCTCATAGGCCAGCTGCAGCGTGGCCCGCTTATCATCTGCACCTCGCTCCGCCTGGACCTATGAGAATGCACGCCTCATTCAAACGACCAACGCATCCTGCGGCCTCCACGACGGCCAGGTTTTCTTTTTTTTTGGTGGTTTTGCTTTTGCTTCTATACTTTCCAGCAATGGCATCATACTCCTCGTCTTTTGGCCGTAGCAGATCCGGGCGAGCACGGAAACTTTGCAAGCTTTTCCCTCAACAAAGGCAGGTGAAGGGGGTCGACGTGGCCAAGACAACAAGCTGGCTAGCTCTGGTCTTGTCTGGGTCAACAGAGACCTCTGCTGCAGTGTGATGCAATGCGGGAGTAGTACAAAGTACTTACATGCATCCATCACTGGCAGCAAGTAATACATATACAATCTTCCCACCGCTCTTTTCCACAACCTTCCTGTCTCTCCACCATCACACAACCACTCTTCGGCTCTTCTACTCGACCTTATAAATCCTCGCTTCCCCCTGCTCTATTCTTCTTCTCTTTCTCCTCTTCTTTTTTTCTATCCAACTGCAAAAACATATTCTCGGTCTCTCAGATCTTGTTGACCTTGCCCCAACTCTCTATCACACTCAAATCTCTTGCAATGGATCGCAGTGCTGAATTCATGTACAACTCACACCTCCCCTTTGGAGACGAGTCCTCAAGGTATTATTATGCTCTTCACATCTTCTGAGACGTTTTCTTCTGGTCTTTTTGATTTGTTTGCTCTTTTTTTCTTTTCATGTGTCGCTCTTCCATGTACTCAAGCTTGCTTTTTCTTGTTTCCTTGCGTTTGCTTCTTCTTCTTCTTCCGTTCTGGCGACACTACTCAAAAACTCCCATGGATTTTCTTTTGGACCATACTCATTTCATCAGTGGACTACATGTCCCTCTCAGAAATCAATAATTTTCTACTGATTGCGCTCTGCGCTTATGGTAAGGTGAAGCATATTGATCAATGTCTTTTTGTCTATACGCCCCATGGATTTATTTACTTTCGAACCTCATACTTGGCGCCAAACTATTCCACATGGTTGTTTTTCTTGTCTTTTTCTCTGCATTTTCCCTAGGATCCCTAATATATGCTATGCTATGCTGCCATCGGCATTTGGACAACAAACAAAACTCTGGACCGTTTTCTTTTCTTCTTCTTCTTCCTGGACTTTCCCCCCCTCCCACCGCTCTCTTCTCAGTCGCCCTTCTCTCGAAGGCTTCTGTCCAGAATCTCTCGGGTATAGTATACAAGATGATTTAATTTGATCATCTGATCTTGACTTCAACAATATTCCATTGGACTACTGCCGCTTCGTGACTACTAAGGGACCATCCTATCTTCTGGACATGCTTTCGACACTCTTCGCTCCTTGAATGAACTTGACATGTCAGTCTTTGCCACTATGCCTTGTTGGATCTGCCTGATTTTATGCTTGTTCCAGTTTTCCGTCTTGGAGCTTCTTCTCTTTTATACTTGGAGATGATTCTTCTACTTATCTGATCGACCCTGATTTTTCTTTTTTTTTTGCTTTGAATTCTTTGGATAAGGGTTACCTGACCCTACGACTTACACCCACTTGACTACTTTCGAACCAGATTATATCTTATGACGCCCCAAGGACTACTCTGCTTTTGCTTTATTTTTCTGCTTTTATCTGGACTTGTCTTCGTTTTTGCTTTTCTTGCTTTTTCTTTCTTTTTCTATCCATTGCTCTTGAATACTTTTGATCTCTCAATGTGAGAGTGACTCTTCAAACAAATCATACTGGTTCGTATTCTCCCCCTCTAATTCCAGGCAAGCTTCGCTAGCAACAGATAAACTAACTTTCTTACAGGGACAAAGTTGGACCAGTCAAAATACCTGAACGCCTCGGAGATGATCCAACGAACCAGCCGGAATTGAAACTAACCATGCATATATGAATAGCGGATTCCAATACAACGATAGCCTTGCCCAGACTGGCTACACCTTCTCTCAGACTTCTTTCCAGCAGCCAATGCCACAACCATACTCCGACTTCTCTATTGCTACCTTCCTTGGCCCACCCAACGTGGCCGACGAGACCAACTTGTACCAGAGCTATGAGTACGAGACTAACATCTTCAACAAGAGACCTGCCTCTTGCGACCTTTCTCACATCAAGCCCCGCCCTAGCAAGTCTCCCAAGCTTGTTAGTGGCATGAACGCTCCTATTGACCACCTACATGTGTTCAAGACCGAACTGGATTACTGCCGGACTCCTTTAATCTTCCCTACTCTTCCACCATACATGCATGAATCCATCGAGCCTACTACTCCTCCTGCCACCTTCACTGGCGATATCTCTAGCCTTCAGCTTTACCCAGAAGCCTTCAGCAGCAACAACGTCAGCCCCCCCGACTCTCCTCTTAACGTCTTCTCGCCCCAGTCAGGTGACGAGATTGAGGACCAGCGTGCCTGCGGCTCTGCCTCTCCTGAACTACACTACACTTCCAACTCCGACATTGATAACGCTGATTGCTCTGAAGCCGAAAGCCCAATGTCTCCCCAGCGCAACAAGCTTGATAGCGACACTGCTCGCGACCACTCTCTCTACAAGGAGGCCATGCGTCTCACGATGGCCTGTACCACTGCCCTTGGGAGGGTAACAACGACTGCAGCCACAAGCCCGAGAAGCTCAAGTGCAACTATGAGTAAGTGCCACCTGAACATGCCAACAAAGTCTTCATCGATGGCTAACACCTTCTATAGCAAGTACGGCTCAGGGCCTCAAAACAACAACAACGGTGCTTCGAAAACGACAAATGTCGAAAAAGAAAGTGAGAATGGACAGCAGCATTGGGAATATGTGCTGGTCGCTCTTGAAAACCCACGACGAAGGGGGAAAAATTCGTCTTTGGACGGAGG
>RHLR01000581.1:0-17205 GCA_009806335.1 Davidsoniella australis | reverse complement strand
TGAAAGGGATGGATGCCAGACTAATCTGAGCAATCCTGGACACTAGGAACATAGAAAATTGGTGCCAGAAAACACGGCCTCGCCCGGAGTCGAAAAGGAGCTCTTAGTTAAATCTCTAGACTATAAATAAAATCATCATCATCATCATCATGTACTTTTAAGTCTTGGAATAAAACGCCGAACCCGCCCCCTGACTACAGATAAGTCTCAAATCCTAAATGATTTTTGTGTTTACAAAACCCAAACACACCAAATAAGTGCATAAAACCATTATTACCGCATTTTGAAATTCTATTGAATACTATCTAGCTGGGCGTATATCATGACCTGGAGAACGAAGAAGAAAGGCTGTTATAAATAGAGTCCGAGCGTGACTACCTAGTCACCAAACCGGATAATAGCGATAACAGAGTGCAGGAAACGCGGAGTAGGATATTGAAATTAGATAGAAAGCAAATAAGCAACTCTAGGCATGGATTTGACGTTTCTCTGGTAAAATCAAGAGGAATGGGTACTAGTGCTAGTTTCTAGTTCAAAACACAGAGTACAACCCCCCCTTCTTTCGGAGAAGAGGCAGGTCAAAGATCAGATTATACAGATATATTTTGTAGATATACATACATGCATGTACAATTCGAGATGCCGTTTCTTCTTCAAAATTTGAATGCCACCTCCAAAAAAGCGGTTCGTTACACGGCCCTCGGTACCGCTATCTCAAGTAATAATTTGTATCCTAGGCATAGGACATACATACATATAAATAGTAGGTGACCTTAGCTAACCATATGAATTCGTGCATGATAAGAAAAAATACAATAGACGTTGTAAATTGGTAAATTCTCTCGAATTAGACAGTAAATATATATATTATATGTAATGTGCGTAAGCATTCTTGATAGATAAGTTGCTTTATTGATCTACACAAACCAATTACAACCACTCAGTAGAAATGATGTCGCATGCTGGAAATAATACATAAAGACGGGCTGATTAGGCTTTTATGCAGTCGCCTTTTTCCAGATGTAGGACACTAACTAAATGCAGGATACCAAAACGCAAGGCCGATCCCTGGACCCTTTGTCTTGGAATTTCGGTATGTTGGTGGCTTTAATACATAACTGCTTTTTTTCTCTTTCTTTTCTTTTTCTCGGATATCGTGATTAACAAATCACACTGGTCGTGCGTGATACAGAAAAAAGCGCCCCTTAAAAATTCAGATTCCCACGTTTTAGTTGACTAAACTAGCGATCCCTCAATAGATCGACCTTAAGCCTTTAGTGCAATGGCCAACAAAATAGCGCATTACAACTATAATAGTAGAGTGATGGCATGCGGCTAGCCAGAGCCATGTAATATGTGCTTGTCAAAAATCGAGGCTAACTGATGATAAGCCTACGTTCGGCATCATCGCTACGTTGCGAATTTATTGCATAAGCCGGTATTCCGTTTTTCTTATCAGCTACTTTTCCCATTGATACATATGTAGCAACCACAATGTCAGTAATTGTCTTATTGCCGCTCTGTCTTGTTATCTTGTTATACATAGTTCATCAGCAGAGAACTAACTCAGCGCCACTTCTTTGCCCAACCACTACGACACCCACTATGACACCCACTTTCTGGACTGGCTAACCTGACAGGCGATCAATCAGGCAACCGATTCTCTCCATCCATCAGCAAGCATCCTTGCCGGTCCCCCAGCTTGTCTGTCCTGCCTGGCATCCTCGGCCTCGCACCTCTGTTGAAGCTTGCTTGCCTGTCTGCCAATAACAAGAGAGATAGATACATATATATGTAGATGCCACTAGTTGTAGACAGGACTAAAGATACAAAAAGAAAAGAACGAAACGATAGTACATAGACTGAGATATAGGCAAGGTCTGTGCCTTCGCTATCCCCCCTCCTCCGAGCATTTTGTTCGTTCTGCCCGGAAACTTAACTGGGCTTGCTATTCGCTGTTTGACAGGCAAACAGGGTAATTGAGTCTAAAAAGGTTCCCTCCATCCAGGCGGACCGCAAGTGCTCTTGCGGCACCAAGACTGCAACGCTGCTAGGAGCAACTACTGCGCTTGGATCACAGGCTAAGCAGCGGCCGCGAAAACGCAGCAACTGCAGGATTTGGATTCCGCACCTGCTCTTTCCATGGCATCATGCAATCTGCGCCTGCCACTTTATCTCTGGACGATCTGCTGTGAAAATTTACTTTTCTTCTTCCTCTTCTCTTTGCCAACTAGTTTCTTTTCCTTTCTATTACTATTACTGTTCTTTTCTTCGTGAAGCTCCATCTGTTACAACGGTATTTCTTCAAGACTATCCTATCATTGGGTTGAGAGTTGGTTTCTACATCTTAATTTTTTTCTCACTTTTTTCGGCATCATTACCCTTGAAAATCCGCCTTGCCTCTGTACATTCGACTAGTCATACACAATCAATTCCAGCGCGGAACGTCTTCTTTAAGGGCATCTTGATCTCTCTGAATAACACCTAGACATAGCCTCTATATCCACTTACAGACCCTTCACGCCAAGTTTCCCGCTGTCTGTGTGCAACAATTAGCTATTTGCTGCTACTTGCGCTGCATCTCATATTTGCACTGCTGTTGTGCCGACTATCTCGACGGCATGTATTGCCATCGCGTCTTCTAGCGCCGAAACCGCAATTCTTTGTTTAGCCTTTTGTTCTGTGGACAAGAAGAATCTTGGCAAATTTTGTCTTTGCCACCTCTAGAAGCCGATTAAGTCTGCCCTAGAAGCCCTACACCAGCGCGGTGTATTCTATTTTTGAGTCTAAAGAACATTCGCTGCACGCTGACTGCTGCGCTATTTCCGAATAGAACGATAATACGTCAGCTGTGTTAGCGCACCGCGGTAGATATCACTCGTGCGATAGCCTGCCTGGAACTGGGAAGTGTGCCTAGCAACTTGGGAACCCCCGGAGTGCCGCTTTGGCGATTACATTACGCCAATTTGTTCTACAACTTCTTCCTTTTTCCTTCTATTCTATTCTTAAACTCCCGAAAAATTATCTGTGCGAGCCTGGTCGCCACAGACCACCGCCAATATGAGGTTCTATAGTAGCCCTCCGGAGATATCGACTTTTTTCGAAGACAAACCGACGCTCTTGGTCACTTGGTGGGTGACGCTTTTCTGCACCACCATAATATTGATCAGGGTCACAGGTCGGCTTGTGCGGACTGAATGCCTGTTCCCGGAAGATCGGATAGCTTTTTGGGCTTTGATCCCTATCTGGATCCGTATGGGCTTCGTGCACTATGTGCTGCTCTATGGTACCAATAACGCAGATTTCTCAGACCAGATCCTTTCAGAGGTCGAGCTCAAGCACAAGCAAATCGCTAGTGGTCTGGTCCTCTTTGCTCGTGTTTTCTTTGCTGCTAGGTACGTTGATACGAAAATAAAACATGACGACAAATTAATCGTACTAACAAATCACACAGTCTTTGGGTTTTGAAGCTTTCCACCCTGGAATTCCTGAAGAGATTGACAGACTCAACTTGGGAACGCTCTTACACCAAAACCATTCTATACGCCAGAATAGTGCTCAGCATAACGTTTCTCTTGTCCATTGCTAGCATATTCATTGAATGTGAACCCTTCAACCATTACTGGCAGGTCTTGCCAGACCCTGGTGCTAGATGCCGCCAAGGGTTTGCCCACATGATCACAATGAGCCTCAGTAACATCGTCACTGATATGATGCTCGTGGTGATTCCCATCCCAATCATTGTGCGCAGTACTATGACACCCAAGCGCAAGACCCAGCTTATTCTCCTATTTTCACTGGGTCTGTCGGTTATCGTCATATCTATAGTCCGTGTACATAACGCTATCCTACTAAATGGCGCTCAACAGTACCGATCCTTGATGGCCTCTGTTGAGTTGATTTTTGCCACGGCGGCTGCCAACTCCCTTGTTCTCGGCTCCTTTATGCGTGATCGCGGTGTAAAGAAGCGCAAGTTTAAGTTTGACGGCGCAGGCATGAGCTCTGACCTTCAGTCTATGAGCGGTGCTGCTAGCCAGCGCCAGCCTGTGTACAAACATCACTGGGGTAGTGACGAGGATCTTGTCCACGGTCTTGGTCTTGGCCTGGAGCCGGAGCTTCGCCAAGACATGAAGATGATCGATCTCAAAGACCAGCACCTACATTTCACTCCAGCGCCTATGATGGGTAAGCCTTTAGTAGCTCACGACAAGAAGATGTCCGATGAATGGCAGATGCCCTTCCACAAGCGCCAGAAGAGCCATACAGAAAAGAGTGAAGATTCTCTAATAACTCGCGATCACCACCGTGACCAGGTCTACAGCCAAGTCACTCTCCCGCTTGGCGGACTTTCTCCCATGCCTCCTCCGATACTGAACACCGATATCCTACGCATCCCAATGCCCTCTTCCTCGTCTTCTTCGCCGACTCATTCCCACTCACCCGCTCAAGCTTCAGCCATTGCCAAAGCCGCTTCTACACCTCTTACCGCACAAGGACAGGTATCTTTCTTTGATCTTGGTGGTCTCTTGGAAAGTGGCCTAGAGCAATTTGTTGATGACGAAGACCAGGGAACTTCGAGCTTCCGTCGCGAAAGCTACACACCCATCCCCGAGCCACTCACGCTTGCCCAACAGCAAAACCAGTCATATTGGGCCTACCAGAGTGCCATGTTGGCTGCGCCAATGCCCACCGCCAACCTGACTGGCTTCCTGTCAGGAAAGAGAGCGTCGGCTGCTATTCTTCAGGACTTGGGGGGCTTGCTTGCACCTGTAACTGGTAGCAGTGTTAAGCCTGCATCCAGTAACACTGCTGTCCCTGCCATGGGAAATACCGCTATAGTAACTAGCAGTGCTTCAGCGATTGCCGCAATTGCTACTGGCACATTGACTACTCAGACTGCGAAGATGTCCAATTTTAACACATCTAAGCCAGCGGCTTCTAAGCCTAGTGCTGCCCCAAGTAGTCCAATTCCTGAGCAAGATGATGGTCCTGGATTCTCTGATCTGGGCGGCTTGTTAAAGTAATGATTTGATGATATTGTCTTCTCTTGTTGTATATTGAGACCAAAGATCTCTACTGGCTCAAAGCCTTTTGTATTTTAAACCCCACATAGTAGTTGTTTTTTTTATTTTCTTTACTTCCCTTTATGATACCAATAAAGCGTTTTATTTCTTTAATATTCAAGCAAATTGTCTAACCAATAAATAGTGAATGTGATTGTAATATAGTTTGTGTATTTTATCTTTAGGTCGAATTTGATTACACTAAGGCCTCATTAACGCCATTACCATCATACATAAGGATGACCGTCTTTATTGAAGATAGGCTAGGTTCCCTTTATCATCATGGCCGGTAAATCCGTTTCCCTCCGGTCATACTTGAACTTCTTCGTCCTTGTCTTATCTACAGACCAAAAAACTAACAAACGGAAACTTAAGGACCTTTAGGTTCAACAAAAAAGAAAGATGTGTGAACAATAATTGAACCCCCCAGAAACAAAGTAAAATAAAAATAAAAAGTGAAAAAGAACAACAAAAGGTAACGCCATATCAATGCTCTAAACACTGTAGTAAACACTTTCATGATAGAAAGCCTCCTCCCGTCCCCACACCACTTGTATGGAGAATCTCAAGTGATGAGAGAATCCAAACTATGTCTCGTACTCTCATCCTGACTCTATGAACATCTCTAATACACCGCCAAGTGCCATTGAAGAAATCTAGAGTTTTGTTTTTAATTTTTAAAACCAGGTTTGATTTTCTACACGCAGAGGCGGTAACTGGCATAACGACCAGCAGTCTCGGAGTTTCTGATAATCTTGACAACCTGACCACGCTTGAGTCCGAGATATTTGGCGACGGGGTCCTTTTGGAGGATACGCGGCAACTGGGTATCCTTTAGACGGTAGCGCTTGAGCAAAGCGGTCTTTTCCTCTCTGGAGAGTAGAATGTGCTTAGGAACGAGCATGTGGCGGGTCAAGTTGACGATAAGGTCGTCCTCGAGGAAGTATTCAATATGTGCGTAGGACTCTGCGGCAGCGATGTTCTTGCGGGCAGCGCTTGTGAGAGGTGTGTGGGTGATGAGGATGGCAGTCTTGTAGTGGCGTTCGACAACGGTCATGATAAAGTTCTTGATCTGTTGGATACCCATGCTGTCTTCGGGGAGGAACTTGACGAAGACGGTGCCGACGTCGGTAGAAAGCTCGTTGCCGCCCTGGGCGTTGAGGTAGGTATGCTTCTTGATCATGAGCTCGCTGGGGTTGGCGGAGAACTGGAGACGATTGCGACTTTTCATGGAGAAGATCGTTAGTATGACGTTTTCATTATAGGTCATTATCATTGATTGGGTAAGACATACTCAACCTCGCCGGATGGAAGAGTGAAATCACGGCGGAAATCATCAAGCGACATGTTGATTTCGTCGTCGCTCATTTCAAAGCCCTATGAAACCATGAAAAGTCAGCACTGTAGCTTTGTGATCGCAACCGCTTTGATAAAGCTTTCAGGAATAATTTCTTCGTACACGATCAGCAACCATCTCCTTGACGGTACGCAGAATCTTCCAGACCCGCGAAACCGCCTTCACGTTGTTGTCACCTCCTTCCATGGCGATGTTTTCTTGGTGTATGTGTGTATTGAGTCGGATGAGCGGTTGTTCGTATGGTGGATAGCAGGTCTAATATCGCAATGATTATCGATTCTAAGTAGATGAGATATCGATAATAATAAATATTTAACTTCAAGGACTCGATGTTCGTTGAGCTGTCGCAAGGGATTTTCGGTTGGTGGAGAAAAAATTATAGAGTTGCAGTTTTCACTCCAGGATAGCTCAACTCAAAAACGTCGCGATAAAAAAGTTTTGGCTGGCAACCTTTCGAGCTTTTTTTCTAGGCTTTCCGCCTCTCAGCCTTGCATAAAGATCCACCAGGCTGGGAAAGCTAGATAAGAATCAGAAGCCGGGGTTTACCCGGGATAGTGGGTGTCGATTGCCTCTAGAAGAACTAACAACGGACACTGTGCGAAAATCACATTTTCCATACTAATAAGTCTGGAATAATTACGGTGCTACTGACAACTTTCTAATTAGGAAGGATTATTATTGACCGGGCCTTTTGTTGTCCCTAGATGTTTATGTGTCGAATTTGTCTGTGGATAGCTATCTTGTAGACTTGATCAAACAACATAGCATTTTGGCTCTAACAACGCATCACAACTAGCCAATCATTTTATACCTGTACCGGCATCATCGCTCTCCAATCTTAACCAGAGCCAGTCTATAGTAGACTGCGTTAGTTACTGTAAGTACCAACTTTTTCTCTTTATAATATTTGCCATTGGAAGTCCTAAAGAATGCGGCCCCATCAAGCTCCATATAATCTCTAGTCTTCCACTTTCACCAATCTTTTCATCTTCTATCCAATCATACTTGGGTTTCTGAATACTCTAACAAATTCTTCCGTTCAGGCAGTTTCTTCTGAATTTCCCATCTTTAAAACACACGAAGCCAGCTTCTACCTTTGGATATATCTCGACAACCACAATGGCTACCGAAACTGCCTCTCCTGCTCCGGCCGCTGCCCCCGTGGCTTCGACTCGCCCTACAAAGCCCGATGAGGGTGTCTTCAAGAAAGATCTTGCCGCTCTGGAAGCCACACACAAGGCCAACATGGACAAGTTTGTAAGTTTTCATACTCTCGTGCTCCAGTGAAATACAATGTAGTCGCTTGTGTAGTACACTGAGCCTACATTGCAATCATCACATGCAATATCCCGTTCCCAATTATTTCCAAATAGTACCGTATTAAATGGTCCAATCATCTGTCTTCAATGTATTTGTTGGAATGCTACCAATTTTGGTCGTATCACATGTCGGCCTCTTACACTCTCAGTTCTTCCAATGCTTCAATTGATAACCATGTCAATCGCTTTAACCCCTGTCTACCTTACGATCTGTCCTCATATGCACCGTCACATAATTCTAGATGTAACTAACCGCATTGCTCTTCCATTAAATAGAATGCCATCAAGAACCAGATGGAACTCGCCTTCCCTCCCAAGAAGGACGGCTCTGAGGAGCTTAACCCCGAGAAGAAGCGCCGCCAGGAGCTTATCAACGAGCGTAATGAAATCCGCAAGAAGCAGGCTGGCTCAAAGACGACTCGCCAGACCAAGCTTGACCAAATCAAGCGCTTAGATGAGCAAGTCAAGGCCCGTCTTGCGGAGCAGAAGGCCTCGCGGGGCAAGGTTCCCTACAAGTCCATTGAGGAGATTGACGCCAAGATCAAGTCTCTCGAGGCCCAAGTGAATGCCGGCACTATGAAGATCGTCGATGAGAAGAAGGCTCTGTCTGATATCTCGTCGCTGAACCGTGTCAGAAAGAACTTCGGCCAGTTTGCTGATGAGCAGAAGCAAATTGACGACCTGAAGGCGAAGATCAAGGAGATCAAGGATACCATGGAGGACCCCGAGCAGAAGGCTATCGGCGAGCGGTACGACGCTATTCAAGCCGAGCTTGATACCATCCAGGGAAAGTCAGATGAAGTGTTCAAGAACCTGTCTTCCCTCCGCGATGAGAAGAAGCGCCTTCAAATCGAGCAGCAGACCTCCTATGCTGCTATCAAGGCATTGAAAGATCAGTTCCACAACAGCAAACGTGCTTTTGCTTCTTATGAGCAAGAGCAGCGCGCTAAGAACCGTGAGCGGATCCGGGCCGAGCGCGAGAAGGCCTTCAAAGAAGCCCAGAAGGCGAAGGCCCAAGAGGTTCTCCAAGCTGCTAGTCTGCCCGCTTTCATGGATGAGATCCACCGTGCGACTTCGCTTCTGAAGTTCCTGGATCCCACCGCAGTCGTCGTCGAAAAGGCCCCTCTTCTAGCCGACCGTGGCCTAGGTGCTACTTCCATCCGCAAAGTTGAAGGTGAAGCACCCAAGGGCGTGCGCGTAGTCCGCAAAGAGGACCGTGAGGAGGACTACTTCGCCGGATCTTCCAAGAAGGGTAAGAAGGGCAAGAAGACCCCCGCCGAGAACACCAACAAGGGTTTCAACTGCCCTCCTTCTGTAGTTCATGACTGCACCTACATCGGTGTCGATCCTCCCATGAGCGCTGCCGAGGTCCCAGAGGTCATTGAGAAGGTGAAGGCGAAGCTCGAGCACTGGAACAAGAACCAAGCTGCCGAGACTCAGAAGGTAAGATATTCTAGTACCCCAAGGTGCAATCAAAGTCTTATACTAACTCACGTCAATAGAGCATCGAGAAGGCCAAGGAAGAGATTGCTCGCCTAGAGAAGGAGGAGAACGAGGCTCGTGAGTCGGAGGCCTAGATGGCTCCTGAAAATATGCCGGCGTTCGCTTTCAACTTCTCTAGGCCACTATCACAGTTGGTCGACACTTTCTTCGTACCGGAAAAGGCAATTGAAGCACCTCAATCTACCGATTTTCCCTGTCCAGACTCCTATCTCAGCTTTCCTCCGTTGGTTATGCTTTAAAGGGACATCTTTCCCTACAGCTAATTTTCTTGTCACATTATTTCCCGTTCTTAATGCTTCTCCTCATGGCCATTGCATCTTCTTTTAGAGCATTGCATTGCGTCTCGATTTTACACTTCGTTCTTGGTTTGTTTCGCTTTTTTTGTTGGTTTTCATCTCTTTTCTCGGTCATACGGGTTATCATGGTTTCTTATCAATTCACACACTTTAAAAAATGGGGTTCGGAAAACAAAAGACTGGCTCATTTCAATATTTATCTTATAACTTCAGTGTCTAATATCTCTTTAATGCATTCTACATATAAGCCAATGTGACATGAACTCGATTCGATTGTGACTTGAATGCTACAGTTGGCGATTTTGGAGATATACATAGTACGAAATGGCACTATATTCAGACCCAAACAACGGCAACAGCCTATTACAAATGCACTATGCTGGATTTAGAAAGTAACCATGTGATTGTGTGGCTATAAGCCGCTCGCTCATATTCAAAGTGTAGTAGAAATATGATATCTTCCAGTGATAAAAAGAAGCTACCAGATTATAATTCCATTGATACACCAAAACTATCTACTTAATATGCAATGTATGCACCAATCTGAATGAGGGTGAAACGACTCCAAATCAAATTTTCTTAAATGGTCTCTTAAGATAAGCCAAAGGAAACGTATAGAGAGAAAACAAAGAAAAACAATAAGTTACTCCAACTTTGTTTGTTGCTGATAGAATGAATCTTGACAATCTATCTCTGATCTACAATATAGAATGAAATAGGTTACTATATCCTCTTGGCTAATTCTTATCATGGGCTCTATAACTAGGTCATTTCATAAGAACCTACGTGCTACCTTTTATATCCTGCTAGCAAGTCAATTGTACAGTTATTTTCTATAGCGTAGAACATGCATACGCTGAATCATATCAGTATATCTGTATAGCCTACTATCTGTATAACCTACAGTATGCATGTACTAAACGAAATGTGAATTCCAATTCCTAACGCGCATATGCTAAAATAAAACGTGCATCATACGTGTAATTAGGCCGTTATGCCGGTTCCTAAATAACGAACCCAAGTCAAGCCGAGATCGGCCAAGTCCCCTACTACTTTCTTCCCTTCTTTCTACTGATGATATCAGTATAAATAACAAAGATGATATGAAAAAGTTCCATATGGCTTGATATCAAGGTTGGGGTAGTGTCTGATAGATGGAAGCAACCAAAGTATGTAGATCTTTACAAACAATTTTACATAGCTAGTTATAAGTAGTTAGTTGTATCATGTTGAATAGATTGCTTGTGCAGTACCCATGATAAGAACAATTCATAATTAAGTGTGTAGTTTTAGTAATAGTCGTATAATAAAAAAAAGTATTTGGTTGGTAGTTAAGTTAGAATCAATAAATAAAAACAACAGCAACAGCAACAGCAACAGCAACAGACAACAAGAACAAGACGTAAATAACTAGATGGGCAAATATGATGATTGACCATACCCGAGGCCAATAAAAGAATCTGGAACAATCCAAACAAAGTAGGAAATAATATAAACTGATATGTACGTTTGTATAAAACAAATCAAGAATGTCGGGAAATAAAAAGAATAAACAACCGATTATAAACGTCGCCTTGCACTTACACAATCGATGTTACGCTTGGGCCATTTCAGGCTCTCGACCATACACATACAGATGTGCAGTATTAGTTAGTGACGTACACAGTGAAGTCGCCTGCTGCCCAAAGACTTGCATATTCCATATAGCCACGGTATAAAGTATGCCAAAGGAAAAGAAACTGCAAGTATTATCATGTGAGACAATATTCGACAGAATACCATGAATAAGAATCAATAGGATATTGACTGAAAGGTTAGAAAGCTCAACAAAGCTGTAGTCAAATGATTCAAAATGGCATATATACAGCTTGGACAATATTGTGTTGCCCCGAAACTCTCAAGCTGTTGGATGCGATCAAATTGTTTCGATATGGTGATTTCGCACCATATAAGTACGCTATGAAATAACCATGAAGCTGTAGTGGGACTATGATAGCGTATATTTCGCAATGTTACATGAAAATATAACTTATAATAAGGTGATAGTACGGGCAAATGTTTTCGATATCAAAGTATAAATCGAAATTGTCGCGAAGAAGTGAAAAAAGCCGGTACTGTAGGCCCGTGTCAAGCTGAGAAGAATGATGTTGTGGTAAGTTGGCTGACCGCATGAGACTCAGTATGTCGAATAATACTGAGGGGCTGGTCCAGGAGGGCCGCTACGATATCCAATTCGGTTCATGCGTGGTGGGACACCGTTCGGTGGACCTGGCGTACGTCGATCCATGGTAGGCAGAGGAGAGATAGGTCGACGAACCAACATCTGCGGATACGGAGGAGTTGATCCAAGGCGTGGAGGAGGAAGCGCCATATCGGGGTTGAATGGCGGGTTCATAGGTGGTGCTGGCAGGCTGTTCAACCGACGGCCGGCTTTGCGAGTACCGGTCATAGCAGACAGAGGTGGGTTCTTAACACCGGGTTCATCGTCACCAGGTAGAGTCAACTCTACCATACCGTAGTAGTACTCAAGAACTTCTGGGTAACGCTGTACACTCGCTTGCCAGTCTTGGTCAATGCCGCGCTTCAGGGCTGCTTGAGCAGCTACCATTTCGTGAGGACTTGGTGGCGACTGGTAGTGATAATAGGCGTGGTTGGTCAAACGGTCAAGCTGGGCGGCGTGGGCAGCTTTGCGGCGATCAGTGAGTTGACGGAAGTGTTCTAGGATATAGTCTTGGGCGTGTGTGCGAACCCAATGTCTGTACTCATATTAGTATAAATGTACAATTAATAATATTAGCCAAGCGAGGGTTTCATACCTGATATCATCATATACCGATTGCATCACGCGTTGCTCAGCGTGCTTGATAGCCAACTCGAGGCCTTTGGACTCACACTCACAGGCGGTGTTAGCCGGCGAGGCACAGATTGCACAGTCTGGGTCCATTCTGATTATTTGCTGTTGTGGAGGTGATGGCGTTGCTGTAGACCCACGATCAGGGTGTGGTGTTCTTGCGTTTAATCTACTAGGCCGTACGTATCTGCGGTCGTCGATGGGGGACATCTTAGCAATCATGGAGCAGGAGAGGCGATTGATTATAAGACAGGTTGTGGGCAAAGTAACAGTGATGCTAGTGATAACAGGTAGAAGAGATACGTTGCAATGCAGGCAGGAGAGACGTGTATGGCAGCTCGTTATTTAACGTGATATGAATCAATGATTGTACAAGCAATAGAAGTAGAAGCTAGAACAAATGAAGGTGAAGATAGTATGATTACAGTGAGAGTTGTCCAAGTTGGGAAGTAAGAACAACAATTGCAGAAAAAGTGGGAATAAAGGTGATTATAAGCAGTACTAGGACACTAGTGATTTGCCCCAAGAACTCTATGGAGAGAGCTCTTTTTGATTCCTATCATACAACCAACGTAGCAAGTGGAATATTCCAAAGATACTCAAGTCTCAGTGTGTCTAGATAGTCTCATGCAGTGAAGATTTAGACAACTTCGATAATGGTAGTGGCAATGATTGGTACAGATATGATTTCATAGAAAGACCAGCTTTGTACTTTGAAATGACGACGATGAAGAGTAAAGTCCAGCTCTAGATCGAATTTGGCACGTCGGATGAGCTTGTAAACGCTGCTATCATGCCTCTGCGAGATGAGCGGATGCGGGTAGACGGGTATGTAGTATGTAGTATGTAGTATGTAGTATACGGGGAACAAGATCCGTTTAGTGTACAATGAGACAATTTGAGTAGGGTGATGGGTGATGGGTTATAGATGGCGGATGACAGATATCGATGTCTCGCTTGAGATAAACAAGATGATCGTGAGATGTGATTCGGCACGATTCGATGTAATATAAGAGAAGAGACAATAAAAATTGAAAGCAAGAAAAATAGATGATAATACCTATTTTAATGGCCGGGGAAGGAAAAGAGAAGAAGAAGCACGGGGTAAAAATGGAAGAGCGTCAGGGCTGGATAAAGTAAAATAAATGCCTGCTTCGTTCATTGGCTTAGTTGGCTGGTTGGCTGGCTGCATTTATAGTGCAGTACAATGCAGCAGCTTTTTGTAGGAAATTCTACAAGGAACCAGGAATGAGAAAACAAGCACCAGCGTCAGGCACGGCGAGAATAGCCCGCCGGCCAACGATACGACGGCTTTATGCCGAGGAGTTCCTTCAGGCTTCGGTCTTTCTTGGTTTCCTCTATTGCTACCACTAGACATATTTGAGCAAGCACCAAGCAGTATTGCTCGGAAGCCCGTTTCTAGAAACGGCCAATTATCTCTAGTTTCGTCTACTACATGGCTCTTCAACTAGCAAGAGCAAGGCCGTCCTAGTTGCAACGAAGCTGCTAGATCGACCGGGGATTGTGGGGGGAGGAGCCATTATAGACACAGAGAGACTGGGGTTGCAGGCAGGGTAAAGCAGCAAACAGCACGCTATACTCTATACTGTCACCAGTATCAACCAGACAGTTGCAACGTCTAGTGGTGATGCAAGTCTTATATGCCCTTGATAACACATGATCGGCTGATCAGCTACTAAGCTGGCTCGCGGACGGCAACATCTACTTAGCTAGCAGTGCGTCTTAAGCGCCTCGGCCCTGTCAGGCTTGATTCTAGTTCATGAATGCTTGAATCCAGACCACGCATAGCGATTAGCCGAGCACTATTCATGGCCGCTCCCTCTTGCGTGCAAAGCTCAAGTTTCTCGTATCGCAATTGGAGCCGATATATGTGCTGTTGTAGTGTTGCGTGGGTTGGGGACATATAATTTGTGTTAGGCGAAGTGAATATAGGTACAGTTATCCATAGTCGTGGCCATGAAGCAAGATTTCTTTCTTGTGGCTACAGCTGCGAATAATCTTAGGCTCGTAGTCCACTACATATTTGGGGGCGGGGGAGGGAAGAAGGGGTGTGGTCTCATTGCTAAAAAGGCAACTTTTGCTGCTCAACGTTGCAGCAAGCAATAACACAAAAAATATGAATGGGACAAGATGCTATAGGGTGTGTTACTTTAGAACACCAAAAGGCGTCAGAAGCACGCCACAGTCAATTCCAACACAGGCTTACGCATATCTGGTGAGCAAAGAATATGGACAGGTGGGAATGAACCTAAAGCACCAAGCAATGAACGAAGCTTCTGTGTCGTCTGCAACGAGGGGGGGGGCTAGTAAAGGGTAGCGGACGTAGTGAGATGCAGGCGAGCTGCAGATAGATGCAGCAACACATCATCATAGCCGCACATGAATATCAGCATAACACGACGGTGCAAGAATAGTAGTATTTACTACAATACTCAAAGGTAGTGTGCACTGAACAAAAATGGTGTTGGGCCTATATGGGTGGAAGCTAGAAGAAGGTCGACTCACCTCTATAATGATGCACTACTTAGATTGGATATGGACAGGCAATGTCGACAGGCTTGCTGCTAGCTAAACCAAAGCCTTGAGATGGCATGTGCTTATGTCGAAGATTGATTCTGCTCCCGATTATCTGCTATGTAAAGCGTTTCAAGTCGTCTCTTCAACCTGTCTGGGGTATCAGAGCTTAAGGGCGTGCGAACTGGTGCTCTAACGTTCGAAGACTAGCTCTAGGTTGTTACACGCCAAAAGAGGAAAGAATAAGTAAAATTAATCGGAAGATAAACGTTTTTCTGTAGGTTATAGTCGTACTTCGGGGTTTCGTAGATTCAGGGCTAGTATCTTTCGACGTATTCTATCGGCATATGAGACCCTAAAGCAGGAGCTCTACAGCGTATCGGAAGGTTGAAGGTAGCTTGACGATGTTGGGGAGGATGCAGGTCGGTGTTGATATACAAAGTTTTCAGTACAAAAAGAACAATGAGTTCAAGAGGGATGGATCAATCGCTCCAGGTGAAGACAGAAGCCTAGTTTATGGCTATTGGACAGGCAGCAAGAATATTCAAGAAGCAGAAAACCAACAGGAAATATGCAGGTCGTTTCCCTTGGCCACAGATCAAAACGAAGTTGAAGAATGAGGTATCGTTAGGCACAAATGAGAGATACCTGGCCAAAGAAGCAAAATATTCGGGTCGGGTGCTGCCAGTCACGGCACAAGGTCCCAATCAGGGAAGGAAGGCAATGCTCGATGATCAACAGTAATTATTCATAGCAAGGCAAACAAAATCGAATAGCTAGTGTGGAACAAGGACCAGCTATGTGTAAGCAAGCTTAATCGTAATTTCGGCGTGACTAGCAAGAAAAAAATAAAGGAAAAAAACAGCCAATACAGCCAACAATCCCAGTACAGAGATTCTGATAAATATGTTAGGCCTGGCCAATAGTATCGATGCGGCACTTGCTAGAGATAGGATAGCAAGTGAGGGTGGTAATTTGGAGAAGCTCAGAAGCCAGCTAGCTTCGATGGTAGATGAAGAGATAGACCTTTAAAGGACGCTAATTATCTAAGAATGGTGTGAGTGTAGTAGAGGTGGTGAATTGAATGGCAAAATTGAAGCCTGCTATGAAACCAAGATATGTAGTTATATAGAATTTCCGAAGCAAAGAAATAAATAAAAGGCGAGAAACTTAGAGTTCAGCCTCGTTGTTGTGCGGGAAATAATAGTCATGAAACCATCTGCTAGGACTGCCGAAATGGGTAGTTGCCACGATGCTTGTTTGTTGTTTACTACACTACCACATACGTATAGTTGCGCATTTTCTCTTGATTTGTTTTTTTCTTCTTCTTTTTTCGACGTTGTTCTTCTGACGTGGTTCACTATGTCATATCTAGCTTACGAAAAATAGTATCAAACTGGATGAATCTTTGTGCCAGCCATATCAATCTGCCTTAACTAACATCTCGAATATTCACAAATGCCTGATTTCCACAACCGGTACTACTGGCAGCGCTTCCAACCGCTTTCAAGCTCGGGCTATCGAACACTATACATACATATAGTTTATCCCCCCATTCGCTCTCGAGCTTGGACCTTGGTTAGCATCATAATCAACGACAACTTATTGTTTCTATATTGGCTGCTGTCCCCGGGCCTCTTCTCGGAACGAACCATCTCACTTACTGCACAAACAAAAGAATGGGTAGTATCGAGCCTAATCAGGTCAGTCTCTCCTCCCCTGATGCGACAACTTTCACGTAATTGGGGTAACCCATTGACTACATCTCAATACTACATCAGCCTCTTGTTCAATAACAAGAAATAATACGCAGGTCTATACATACACATACATGATATATACAACACACTCAAGAAGAATCTAGAACCTAGCCGCATGGCTTGTCATTTACCGCCTAACCAAAACACAAAAACAACCCGCCAAAAGCCGCACAATATATGCGTTAGAGATATGCACCAAAAAGCAAACTCCCCCGGACAGGCTTGAACTGTCAACCTCCTGATATACTATAGGCACCTTTCGAAGAATGAATTTTCATCCAAATCTCGAGACACTATAACAGTCAGACGCGCTAGCCAATTGCGCCACGGAGGACGAGTTTCTGTGATTCGTGCTCAAGTCGGCTTCAAAAAGGGCTTATATATCAGAGTCAAAGTCGCGGACATAGTATAGAAGTGTCAACAACCAGTATAACTCTACGGTGTATGCTGTATTCTAGCTTATGTATGTACATACAAAGTACTTCGTGCATGGGTATACTCTTCGAGTGGACTCTACAGCC
>RHLR01000580.1:0-17207 GCA_009806335.1 Davidsoniella australis | reverse complement strand
TGAAAAAAAGAAAAAAAAAAAAAAAGAAAGAAAAAAAAAAAAACTTTTTTAAGCACGAAAATTAACCTTGTTTTTAGCTTTATCTTTGCTAGCATCTCCAGAACAATATTAAGGGTTCTCACCAACCCATTCCGAGAACAATGGCTTTTTATCCCTATGACCCTATGATCTAGTAGTCCACACACACTACTTTATTCAGGCCTGGCTTCCTGCATTCTTATAAATTGGCATCATCGAAGTCCCTAGACATCACCTGCATGTTATCGTCTTCTGATACATTCTGTTCTCTTTAGTACACACTATCTTAGTTGTATATCAAGCTACAAGATCGTCCCTGTGTTGCTCCTTTTCCGCGCAGACCGGGGGCTAAGTCTCATTTTACCTTGACATTCCCTCTTGATTCTACCTTAGAAGCCATATATTTTGTATGTATATGCAAGCATCGCCCGAGTCAGACTCCATCTTCGTGCAGCAAGTTGCAGCAGAACCTGCAGCCAGTAATTTCGACTGGCGCCAAAGCCTCTTGATCCCCTGGTTGATCTGTTCCTGATGGTCATTTATTTGCGTCTTTGATCCACCTTGCGTTTTTTGGTCTCAGAACAGAGGTATCACTAGAAAGAAGGAAAAGGACAAAAAAAGAAGACCCTGCATTGATACTTACTACTTCTAATATCGTCAATTGCCTGTCATCACTCTAAATACGCCACTGTTTATTTATGCCGTTGGTATATGTTTATATTTGAAGTCGACATAAACAACAACAAAAACAACAACAACTACTACTTCTTCTCCAAAAAAACCGAGGAAAACACTGGCCTTATCACCAGATTCACCAACCATGGCACCGGTCAGCTTTCCTTCCTTGACGCCGGCAGCTGCGTCTCTTCTCTTGGTAAGTTGCTTCCTGTTTGGTCGTTGATATGCCACTTCTTTGCTATTTTCCAAGTAATACCATACCGTAGACATGGACTTACTACAATTTCAAGGCCAGACTGCGTTTTCACTCTCCAACACCTTGCTTGCTTGTGGTCTTTGTCTGCCACATTCATTGTCTTGATCGTCTCGGACGAACACTGCAACACCAGCCACACATCCCTCGAGCCACTATGGCGCTATTTTCAGGGGTCCATAGACAACCACCCAAGTTTCAGCTACCCAAACAACCGCCTGTATCTGTCCATGCCATAGGGTTCTGTAGCTAACGTTTCGAAAGGTTGCTTATACGGTCGCCTACGTAGCGCCCCTCTATGCGACGAAGAAGACACGGCCATCTCGGCTTCTGAATAGAGACCATCCCAGCGTCATCAAGAGTCGGATAGTGGCCGTTTCAATATCTACCGTAGCATGTACTGTGTCTAGCTATCTGATAATCGAACGGGCCGGCAAGCATGGCCTCGCCATGATGGGCTACTGGCCAACTGGGCTGAGAGAAACCGCCCAGGTGTTACTACTCAACTCGATGCTGTTTGCCGGCCCTATTTTCGAGACTCTGGTCCTTGATGGCCGCTGGAAAGTATTGGCTAGCCGCTCTGCTCAGCGCTCTGTCTGGTCTAGCCTAAGCAACTGGCGAAATCTTGTAATTGTAAGTGAAGTGTCACCTCGCCTCGCATTAAAAACCCGGCTTATCGGTGGTTATATCTGTATCTATTGCGCTATTATTAGCGCCCGCCCAAAGCCTGTGAATATTTAGAACGCCTCTAACAATATGCGCTTTAAAGGGCCCTGCAACTGAGGAAGCTCTGTTTAGATCAGCTGCTGTACCACTATTCATTCTAGCCGGACTATCGCCTGCTAAAATTATATTCGTCACACCTGTCATCTTTGGCCTGGCTCACGTTCACCACTTCTATGAATTTCGTATCAGCAACCCGCGAGCCTCTCTAGTCATGGCGCTACTGCGCTCTACCGTGCAATTTGCATTCACTTCTGTCTTTGGAGCTCTGGCAACTTTCATGTTCTTGAGAAGCCGTAGTTTTCTGGCTGTAACACTATTGCATGCACAGTGCAATTCGCTAGGACTGCCTCGTCTCTGGGGAACTGTTGCGCCTTACTGGCTGCCGTGGGACACGCCTTCGACTTCATGGTCCGTCAGAGCTTGGACTGCGATTTACTACATCATCTTGGTGACTGGAGCTTGGGCGTGGCACTCTAACCTCTGGTCACTCTCATACAGCCCCAACGGGATATATTGAAGAATTTAGTTAGTAACACATGTAAGATGACACGGGTAATCTAGATACTAGATATAAGCCACACATAAGATACGATTCTAGAGACGAGTTAAATGTGCCCAAGAAAAACAATATAACAACATGTAACAAATATACTCCTTTGATCTACATATGTACCGTTACTCATCAACTCGTCTCCGTCGCATGCGAAGTGTATCATTTTGACCAATATCCGAGCCTCTTGCATCCTGCTCAGTATCAACTTCCTTTTTTCCTACTTCCTGTAGATTCTTCGAGATATCTCTACTTCTGGATCGTGCCGTGGCGTTGATATTGACACCACTACCGACGCCACTGCTGCCGTTACCACTAGCATTAGAACTCGTGTTGGAGCTTTCAGTGTAACTATCCTCAGGGCCTCTGGTATTCTTTTTGCGTGGCCACATATTTGGTAATGGAATCTCCTGAAATTGAGGTTCGACACAACGTTCGTCGAACCATTTGTGTAGTCGTGACTCGATAAGTTGCGCAATCTTGGGAACATCTTGCAGGCGAGAACGACTACCTAGCAGACTACGGATAGAGAGATCTAGGCGGTAGTCATCCAAGAAATTGAATGTCATCATGGTAGGAGTTTGTTGAGCCCTGTTGCTTGGGATGAACGAGATGGAGAGTGTACCACTAAATCTCGTGACCGAGACAGCTAAGGCCACAGGAAGTACGCTGATAGCTTTTTGGGATAGTTGATTAAAATCTTGGTCTCCAACGCCAAGGTAAGCATATCACTAAGATCGATATCCAAGCGGGCCTGAAGACGTGGCCCATCGCGAGATGCCACGCTGGCATCTAATGACTTGGTATTGGCCATGACCAACCCATCCTCATCAACGGGAATAATGCGACAATTGCTGAAGATAGGAAAGTCCTCCCCAAGACTTAGCTCAGTTACGCGAATCTCATCTAAGAAATCCGGTCGAGAAGTGCCGTTTAGTGCTTTGGTAAGCGAGTCTAAGATGGCATTGTCGTGTTGCGCATCACTTCTCAGCTGCGCAATCATCTGGGCCACAAGAACGTTGAACCAATCTAGACTTTCCGGCTGGTGGTTATCAGCCTTGTAGTACGTTTTGCTCAAGATGGATCCTATAGTTAATGTCGTAGGCCCACGAAGAACACTGGACTTTTTGCGATTAAGCGTGGGATGGCCTCTCTCCTTGGTAGTCCGTATACTCAATAGTGACTTCTTGTGCGCAAGAGTCCGCGATCGGCGTTCCGAGGCTCTTTGAGATGCGGTTTCTTCGGGAGTTGGCGCATCTCCAAAAATAAAGAATCTAATGAAAGCTGCAAGAATAAGAACCACAGATAATTGCCCAATTATGAGTCCCTGCGTAAAAGAAAGGCTGCATGTGACAGTGTAAGCTTCGTATTAGCTTAATCTCGTGCTGCTGACTGACATAAAGAGAGAGAACTGGTTGATGGAAAGTTGGCTTACGTAGGTTCTTGTCGCAAAACTGTAGATTCATCAAACGATAACGCCATGATCGCAGACTGCGTGGTCTCAACAGATGGATGCCCCATATCAGGCCAAAGATAGAGGCCTGGTGCCTGCGGTCAAGAACGTTGATATGTTTAGTTAGAAGTAATAGAATAAGAGACTGCGGAAGCTATCAGCACATGTGTATCAAACAGAGCAGGGCTTGGCCATTTTAGATGTTCCGCATAGTATTTTATGGTCTCTTAGAAAAGAAAGTAGGATAAAGGCCTAAAAATAGGCGGTGATAACTGACGTTAGAATAACAAGTTGTGCGTCGATGTCCTCACAGCAAGCAAAATGAACGGTCTTTTGAAGATGATGGTGTAAAGTGGATACCAGGCGCATCGGTATATGCATATAACCCACTAAGTAAATAGCCACGCTGGACCGAATTTCTTACGTCAGCCCCTCGTGCCGTAGCTTCAAGCTTAACATCAATGAACTTAAGCTTTATCACATTTGCTTATTGGTGCGTCTTTTGTTGAGCGAAACATTGTGCCAATTACCCAATTTATGATTGATAGCAATTAGTCTGTTTTTATATTGCTTCTAAGCCGTCATGCCATTGCCTTCCACTTAGCCTTGTTGTTTACTGAAAATCGCTTCTATTGTAAAGGTTGCAAGTGAGCTCTTCCAAGCTATATTATATTATATTCCGCTCCTTGTTAGCGCAATTTCGCCTCGTTCCATCCATTATCTCTGTCTATGTTGAGACCCCGAATTCTTTTGACTACAATCTACTCACTTGAACGAATAAACCACTGCAATCGCCCATAATGGACGTCTGGCAGGCCATGGCGGGCTATCTAGCCACTATTGTGTCAGCCGGGGAGAAGTCTGGCGGCGCCTCCGCCTCTTCCAAGATGAAGATTCTCCTCTTGGATAGCGATACTGTTTCCATTGCTTCTACTGCTACAACGCAATCTTCTCTTCTCTCTCATGACATTTACCTTATCGACCGCCTGGACAATCCCAACAGAGAAAAGATGCGCCACCTTAGGTGCCTCTGTTTCATTCGTCCATCACCAGAATCTATCCAGATGGTAATCGATGAGCTCAGAGATCCCAAGTATGGAGAATACTTTCTATTCTTCACTAATGTCGTCAAGAAATCTTCACTAGAGAGACTTGCCGAAGCCGACGACCATGAGACTGTGAAGCAGGTCCAAGAACAGTTTGCCGACTTTGTCGTCATTAACCCAGACTTGTTCTCCTTCGATATCGCCCTCCCTAAGCATAGGATATGGGGCGGAAGCCCGGAGCATTGGAACCCGGACACCCTCCAGAGATGTTCAGAAGGCCTTATAGCGGTCTTATTGGCCTTGAAAAAGAAGCCACTCATAAGGTACACCAAAACTAGCGGCCTGGCTAAGAAACTAGCTAGTGAAGTCCGATACAAGATGACACAGGAAGAACAGCTATTCGACTTTCGCCAAGTTGATACTCCTCCTATCCTGCTAATACTCGACCGCCGCGAGGATCCTTTTACTCCCCTTCTTACTCAATGGACATACCAGGCCATGGTTCACCATCTTATGGGCATTATGAACGGCCGTGTTGACCTTAGTGATGTCCCGGAAATCAGACCTGAGCTCAAAGAGGTTGTTCTGTCTCAGGACCAGGATCCCTTTTTCAAGAAGAACATGTACCTCAACTTTGGCGACCTTGGCAGCAACATCAAAGACTATGTTGAACAGTACCAGTCCAAGACTAAGAGTAGCGCAGATCTCGATTCTATCGAGGACATGAAGCGATTTATCGAGGAGTACCCAGAGTTTCGAAAACTTGCTGGAAACGTTAGCAAGCACGTCACATTGGTATCAGAGCTCAGCCGACGTGTAGGAGCTGAAAATCTCCTAGAAGTCAGTGAGTTGGAGCAAAGTCTTGTCTGCAACGACAATCACAACTCAGATCTGCGGGTACGTATTATCTCCATGGAAAAATATATTAGACTTCATGAACCTTCGCTAACAATCATGTTGCCCATAGAGCATACAAAACCTAATTCCAAACCCGCAAGTAGCAAGCGAAGCCAAGGTCGCACTAGTGGCGCTTTATGCCCTGCGCTATTCCAAGTCGCCTAGTTCTGCGGTGCCAATGCTGGTTGATCTTCTTGTTGCTGCGGGTGGTGTACCACCAATGAGAGCAGCCTTGGTTGAGAGCGTTCTCAAGTATTACAGCTCATTAAGCCAACCGCAAGCCCAGGCTGGAATTACAGACCTATTCGAGGGCGGTGGAATCCTTGGCTCTAGAGGTCTGCGTGGTTTGAAAGGCGTTGAGAATGTGTATACTCAGCATAACCCAACCCTTGAGGCCACACTTCAAAACCTGATCAAAGGTCGCTTGCGTGAACAACAGTATCCCTTCTTGGACGGTTCTACACGCGACAAGCCACAGGACATCATAGTATTCATTATTGGAGGTGCTACATATGAGGAGGCTAAGACTATTGCGTCAATTAATGTTAGCTCGCCTGGAGTTAGAGTTGTGCTCGGAGGTACTACGATTCATAATGCGGAAACATTCCTGGATGAAGTACAGAAATCGGTTTCTTCATGGCCTGGTCAGTAATGGGGTAATATTTCAGAGCAACGTTATTAATACAGTTAACATAATACGAAATAAATGAGTGTGCTTTGGGGAAACCTTTCCTACACTTTCCAACTGCCCTGGACATCGGCTTGAGCATCATCATGGCCACTGTAGCCATTGTCGTGATCATTGCCATATAGATCTTCATCTTGACAATCTTCGTAGCTTACTTGATCATCGGCATTGCGTCCTCTGCTGCTCACAGTCTCGACTCCGTTCTGATACCTAAGCCTATACACAGCATCACAAACTAATTTAGTACTAACCACTTCAATGCTCGAACTCGAACTGTCATCTTCTTCCTCGGCTACTCTGTGATCATGATCATGGGCGTAGGCATCGTCATCTAACCAGTTATCAATATGGATATAGTCTTTCTCATACCATGCCATGCATAGGTTCCCTTTACGTCTCCGTCATCGCCAGCTACTCTTTTTCTCTTAGTATTTGAAGACGGCCCGCCTATTCAAAGCGGGTGCCAACGGCAACCTGGCAAGCAACAAGCGCAGTCCTGTAATGAACACCGAACTTGTCGGAGTCATATGCATCAACTCGTGGAAGCTTGAGTATACTAAGACTGCCAGGGTAGCCAAGATGGCAAATCAAAATGTCTTTGTTTCCAAATCCGCATCGTGGAGGTGAAGATTGCTTAGATCAAACACTTAGTTCTATAGTTGGAATTCGATCTTCAAGAAATCTGCTTATTCACACTACTATGTGCTGTTATTATTAGGAGACATTCTGTTAGAAATCAAACCGTATGTATGTACCTATAAGTCACTTATTTTAATGGCATGAGCCTGAAGAGCGCTTACATTAGACTTTGAGATGCTCTAAGAATATCTCACACTGAGTTGGAATTATGTGTGTAACATAGATTATGCATGTATCGGGTATGTCCGAAGGGAAAAAAATTTGGCCATGCTATCAAATAACGAACGGCTACGAGGACCAGATTGACATAAAACCACATAAATAATATAAATAATATAAATACGAGCGCTGGATCAAGGTAAAAGCTATGCAGCGTACCCGAAGTTTTCTTTTATCACCACATAGATTTCGTGTGCGAAATATCCCATATTCACGAGGCCTTGCTTCAATTGCGGAGGGTGGTCGCAGGTAAGAGAATATCAACAAACCGTTCCCCATAATGCTGTGATCCACAGTACACAGGCTATGATTCACGCATAATCACATCTTGGAGACGAACCAAATCTATCATAGATGCTGACAACCCATCATTATCTGTAGTTTCGATGTGGTGGTAATTGGAGGAGGCCATGCTGGTGCCGAGGCCTGTACAGCAGCAGCTCGATCCGGTGCGAGGACGGCCTTGATCACACCCAAGATTAACAATCTCGGCGTTTGCTCCTGTAATCCAAGTTTTGGTGGTATTGGAAAGGGTATCATCTTGAGAGAGATCGATGCTTTAGATGGCGTTTCCGGTCGTATCATCGATAAGGCTGGCGTTCAGTTCAAAGTCTTGAACAAAGTCAAAGGGCCGGCTGTTTGGGTACGATTCATAATTCCTGTTTCTTTTCTAGCGTTTACGTATATTAATATGTATTATAGGGCCCACGAGCACAAATCGACCGCAAACTATATAACAGCTATATGACAGAGGAGCTCACAAACTATCCCAACATCGATGTTGTCATAGGCAAAGCGGCAGACATCATTGTGGACCATGAAGACGCCACTTCCAACGCCTCTTACGGCGCCATCACTGGCATCAGACTTGAATCTGGCGAAGTGATCAATACCCGCAGCGTTGTTATAACTACAGGAACATTCCTAGGCGGTGAAATTCACATTGGCCTGGAAGCCTACCCATCAGGGCGTATGGGTGAAGCAGCTACTTTTGGGCTCAGCAAGTCCCTCAAGAATGCCGGATTCAAACTTGGCCGTTTGAAGACGGGGACGCCGCCTAGAATAGCACGGCATAGCATTAAATTCGATCTTCTCGAGCAACAACTCGGTGATGATCCACCAATGCCCTTTAGTTTCCTCAACGATTCCGTCGCCGTCAAGGACCAATTATCGTGCTTCATGACTTACACTAATGAAAGAAGCCACGATATTGTCCGCGAAAACCTCGACAAGACGATTCACATCAGGGAGACCGTTAAAGGGCCTAGATACTGCCCCTCATTAGAGTCTAAAGTCATCAAATTCGCCGAGAAGAACCGTCACCTTGTATGGATCGAGCCTGAAGGCTTTGATACCGATGTCTTCTATCCCAACGGATTGTCTATGACGATACCAGCTGAAGCCCAAGAACGGCTCTTGAAAACTATATACGGCCTAGAAGATGCCGTCATGTTACAGCCCGGCTACGGTGTCGAATACGATTACGTTGATCCTCGTAGCCTCAAATCCACACTCGAAACCAAGGCCATCAGCGGCCTTTTCCTAGCTGGTCAAATCAACGGAACTACCGGCTATGAAGAAGCAGCTGGCCAAGGAGTTATTGCCGGAACCAACGCCGGAAGATCCGCTCTAGGTCTTTCCCAGTTGACTCTATCCCGCTCTGACGGTTATATTGGAGTCATGATTGACGATCTCATCACCAAGGGCGTATCAGAGCCATACCGCATGTTCACGACTCGCAGTGAATATCGAATTAGCTCCCGCTCTGATAATGCTGACACTAGAATGACGCCACTCGGTCGGAAAGCCGGCATTGTATCTGATGATAGATGGGCCAAGTTCAGCAACGATCAGAGCCTTATCAACGAGCTTCTCGAGACGCTAGGTGCCTTCCGCCTATCACCCCAAGAATGGATCAAGCGTGGCTTCAATGTACGCCACGATACACAGAGACGTTCAGCACTCGAAGTCTTACGCACACCTAATTCCGGTCTTGAGAGACTTGTAGATTACATTCCACAGATTGCAAACTACTCGCCAGATATACAGAGACGTGTGGGTATTGAAGCTGTGTATGCGCCCTACATGGACTCCCAGATCTCATGGCGCAAGTCACTAGAACGAGAGGAGAATATGCTACTTCCGCTAGATCTCGACTATAACAATGTGTTCGGCATCTCATTCCACGAACGAGAGATTCTCAAAGCTACTCGACCCGAGAGTATCGCCCAGGCACGTCGATTGGAAGGCATGACGCCTAGTGGCTCACTAAGACTACTCAAGTATGTGATGACGTCCCACAAACGTGAGAATGCATTCAAGGCACTACAAGATGATATTCTTAACAAGAATGACCCCCAAGGTGTTCCACCAATCTGAAACTTCAGACACTAAAAAATTATTTGTTGGGAGTGTGTTCCTCCAACAATCTATAAGATAATACTTGTACAATAGCAAATACATATGAAGTTATATGATAACCATACCGTTTATCCGTTTATAATGCCCGTCTATCATGCCTTATTTCTGTTTGTGTAAGATCTTGACTGCATCCTTGCTGTAAATGTAGCTCGCACCGCTCCAGACTGTTGTCGCCGCAACAAGGTACCTAAACGTTCATACAAAGTTAGGCATTTTCTAGCCATCCAGGTTGTATATATTGACACTGTGGGAGTACTGGCTTACTGGAAGGGTGTGAGAACTACCGCTATATCATAAGGGATAACGGGGGCAGCAGTGGTGAGGCCGATGAGACCTAGTTGCAGAACAGTGTTGACCTTGCTGATGGTAGTAGGATGAACTTCGGCAGAGGGTATTGAAAGATCCCAGTACCTAGCAAATGTTTTTGGGGGAGGCAGCGAGATGTAGCGGTAGTAAATAGCCGAGATGGCCAAGCCAACATCACGACTCAGAATAACTACGGCCAGCCATACTACAACGATACACCAAGTCAGTCAATCAGTCTATCTGTAACCCCGGAGAAGCCACTCTAGAAACGTTGGAGACTTGATATCAAGAACTAGTTAACCTACCGGGAAGGCCGCCCTTCATGGCCAAGCACACGGTCAAGATGGTCATGAGCATTTTGTCTGCGGCAGGGTCGATGACAGTACCGACTACAGTGCGCTGATTCCATTTCCTCGCGATCCAGCCGTCCAACATGTCCGTGATTCCGGCATAGGCAAACAGGCCAACGGCCCATTCATAACAATCGTGAAGGACGAGATAGCCGATAGCCGGTGCCGCAAAGATACGCGAGAAGGTCAGGAAATTAGGCAGCGTGTAGATGTTCTCATGCATCTCTACGGCCTTGGTCGACTTCGCCACCGGAAGCGCATCGGCGCTGACAGCAGTATCTAACGGAGCCTTATCACCAGCTCTACACAGTGGTTATGAATATAGTTCACAATGTCAGCCTTGTGATCTCTTTGTTCTTTTTCTTCAAAGGTTGCTGCTATATACTTATTCACACATCGCCTTTGGTGCTATTGATATTATAACCAAGGGTGAAAAAACCTTACCCAGTCTGTGTCTTTTTGGCAAATGACGAAGTGTGGCCGAAACTCTGCACAAATATCAAGCTGGCCGATCTCCGCACATTCGAAATCGAAGTATACGTAGAAGCGTCATCGATCACTAGCTTCGCCTGTCTCTGCTGCTTCTTTTTCGTAGGCCTAGACCCGGCCAACACCAATATATTGCGCTGCTGTTGAAACCGCGCACAACGCCATAGCGACGATGCCGGAGATCCTATGCTAACGGACTGTGGCATCACCGGTGCTGACCCTAGAAGCTTCAGTGGGCTTGAAGCAAGCCGAGAAGCCATAGCTGGCCGGAAAAGAGCGCTCATGACTATGACTAGAGATAAACAACGACGACGACAGAGAGATTCAAGGCCGAAAGAAGAAGATGGAAACAAAGGACGAAAAGAAACTATCTCTTGCCTTCAAAAACTCGCCGCATCACGATAAAAACTGGTCGACTATATCGCAACAAGCTTAGCTGCGGTCGTTCTTGATAATTGGACTAATTAATATTAACCCCGGTAAAATGGAGTTGTTTATTTTTTTTTTTCTAGAATGAACGCGTGACAAACTTTTTCTGGGTAGTGCAGAGTAGTGTAGTAAGAAGGAAATTGCAGCTTACAGAGTGTGGAATGCAAAAGGTTACTGCTTTCCAAAAAAGGCCCCTCCCTCCTAAGAAAAAAAACATAGCCATTCCTCTTATTGTACAGGGACTTCCAAAAACAGCTTACATCATCGACTTAGGCATGTACGTACTTTGCAATATATTGTTTTCTCTGCATCAAGTAATCGCTCTGTATTAATATCAATCGTACAACTATTACTAGACGAGTGCACGTGATCATCGTCTCTTCCACGTCAATATGCGCATCAAACACTAGTCGTGACAATATGTCATCTGTAGCGATTGCATAACGTTAATATTGTTTAACTCTATCAATAGCCATGCAATGCAGCAATTACAACGTCATTCTGTGTAGATTGCTATCTCTCAAGCAGATTTCTCCATCTGAGCTTCTTCTCTCCTCGTCTACCCGAGAGCCTAGAACTAAGTAGAACCAACAACCTAGTAAACTCTGGAACAGCACAAAATAACAAGCCAAGCCCTATCAGCCTTTCACATACAACAACTAGTCAATCCCTTCTTATCACGCTGCCCTACCATAAACACCAAGGTTTCAGCCCCGGTGTGTCAGTGTAGGCTCGAGCTTCTTTGCTAGACTTGAAGGGTACTGGAATAGACTTCTCGAAGATCGACAAAGGCTCGATAGAGTCACCGTACGCTTCTTCACCCTCCTCAGCTTCAGCCAGGTCCACAGGCACTACAATGCCACTCTCCCAGTTCTCGCAGACCATGCTAGGCTCAGCCTTCTTCGGCATGTTAAGACGCCCCCTGTGCAATTCAGTTAGATATCATTTCTGAGATATATCGGATCGATATTAGATATATATATATATGTATATCTTCTACTTCGGTACTTACCAGGCTCGCTGAGACAGATTACCACTTCCAACATATGCCCAAGCTTTTGTTCCAGTGGAAGTCTTCTCACGTACCAAGAATATCTTACTATGGATAAGGACTTTTCCACGGACGCTTATACAATCGCGGAAGACGATTTTGGGAAACGACGGTTGCTCCCAGAATTTAGAAGACATGCAGATAGTCCCAGCTCCCTATATGCCAGTGTTAGACGATCTTTGATATAAATATTCGTGTCTTGATGGGTAGACCTTACGTTTCTGCCGTGGCGACTTGCATCTACAGTCTCTTCGGATGGGAAGTATACACGCATACGTTCAGTTATATCCCCATCGATATCTCTTGTTACGCCATCTTGTTCATCATCTCTCGTTGACAAAACGAATCCTAATGGGCGGTTCGTGAGTACAATGTCTTTCATTATCACAATTCTAGGAAACTTACCTCGACATGCTGTATAAATACTCTTTAAAAAGTCTGGATTTAGTTTTCCGATGGACGAAGCCTGGAACAAAGAATGGTCAGGTTTACAATCAAGAATATGAATGGGATCTGAACTTACTACTATATCGACCTCTACTGGGCTGCTTGTAGCGAGTCCAAGTGTCTTGACAGCGGTTGCAAGACCGCACAAGCCTATTTTTTCAAGTCAATCAAACCACCCCTAGAAATCTAGCCATGGGGGCATCTTTTGCCAAGAACTGTTTGTAACCTACCTGTGATGTCTCGGTCGGGGCCACGATGTGCTCCAGCACTAGGATTTCTACAAATCAGAAAAAGGGAAAAGGTTATGGGGCCTCGTAGAAGAAAGTAGACGGAACTTACGCTGAGTATACAAACCGGAATTTCTCTGCTTCAGTAAAGTCGTAACGCTTCATCGACTTGATCAAGCCCTCAGGTACAGTTGAGAGCTGCAAAAACGTACAAGCCCATCTTCGAAATGGCCGACCGGTTCATCGGTCGAAGCCTCCATTTTTCTCGGGAGATCGATCAAAAATACCGTCTAGTTATCGTTAGAAAGGGCACATATAACACATGACTTATGCCATTTCAGTTTCATTATGAGCACATACATTTTCCATGGAGCCATTATAGCCCCAGTCATAATCAACAAAGTTAGCAGTAGGGACCACGATGCGCAGATATGTGGGAAATTTGAGTAACATAAGCTTCGAGTGCATAATGCCGCCTCTGAAAATTGGAGGGAATATGTACCGAACATTTGCGTTCGGGACATTACTTTCCAACTCATGTTTCTATTTTATCATAAAGTTAGCATCAGCGTTGTATTTTTACATCGAAATCTACCGTGGATCAAATCGGAGGGGAGAGCTACTTACATGATCCTCATCTTGAGCATGAGCAATCAGATATAGCTTGCTGCGCTGTACATCAATATTGGATAATAGGAAATCACCGTCCCATTGGAATGACGAGATTACTCCAATAACTAGCTCTTCCTTCTGCAAGACTTCTTGGATTGTTATGTCGTCGCCAGTACGTCGAGACGCCTTGAGCCAAGTCTTCTTGACAACACCCTTGGGAAACTGGGGGCCACCCGAAGACGATCGTACAGACTGGATAGGCAATGTAAATGTTCCAAGCTCAGGCTCAGGCTCAGGCTCAGGCTCAGGCTTGGGCTTCTTGCTCTTCTTCGGGCTAGCTTCAAGATCTGAATCTGAATCTAGAACGATAGTGACAGTCTCCTTCCCCTTGTCCTTCTTCGAAGCTTGGACATTCGGTTTCTCATCTTCGTCGGATGATATGAGATTAGCATTATCTTGAGGTCCTTTGTTTTCTTCATCACTCCCATCGACGGTTGTTATATATTCTTCATCCTTGATTTCCTGCTTCACTGGAAGGCCGTGCTGCTCTATTTTCGACCTTCGGGACGGATGTACTTCCTGCGCATCACTTGTATCACAGTCCTCTCTCGAGCGTTTTCTAGGCAATGGTGGTCCCTGAGCACGGAGCCTTGCTCTGGCAAGCCTCTCTTCCTCCATTTTCTTTCGGTCCAATATCATTAATCCAAACTGTGACATTGTGGGGGGTGCTGGCGTAGATAAGGCTGGATAATTAACAGTTTCGGAATCTTCTTCCTTCTTGATCACAGGGTTTATAGTGGTTTGATAGGAATTTGATGGCTGTATAGACAAGCTAGATGCAGCGAAGGCCGAGGGGGCAGCAGATATATTCGGTCTAGAGCTATCGGCTGAAACTGATGCAGCAATGGCAGATGGTGTTGCAAGGTTGGCGTTCAATAGTGCTGCGGCAAGTTGTGGAGGGAGCGGCCTAACTCTACCCCTCATGCCGATACCTCTATTAACAGGACGACCAGCTCTACCCGCAGGCATCGGAGCCTCTGGGGGGCAGTCTCTAGCAGAAAGCGCAATAGCGCGTCGAATATCAGCTTGGTATCGTTCATCTGCACTAGAATACCCCGTGTCTTTATCCATTTGATAGTATGATAGTATCCGGTATTTATCGAGTTAAGGTCAAATAGAGTCGCTTTTAAAGTAGATTTATCAAAATATATCCACGTAGAGTAGGTTGTGTAGATGACAAGTTGTAAAAAATATTATCAATACTTGACACTCTTGTATATAACAAACGCGACCGTAGCTTAGGGTTCACATATATATTCGGGGGTTCATTTACGTAAGTTTTATCACGTGTCAAGGAATTGAGCGGTTAAAATATTTACAACAATGTTTTATCATTAATGTTTCACTGTATTGACAGCTGAACTATACTAAATACATCTCTTTCTAATTAACACATTGATAAATAAGATAGTGGTGAAGTAGACCGGTGTCTATGATTCGGATTTCAACACACAACACCATCTCAAAAGATGATGTCTATTAAAAGCCGAATAACCTTTCATAAGAACAATAATAATACAGATGACGTCCATGTCGTCTGATCGGTGGTAGCATAGAGCCGGTAGATAGTACAAAGGGAAGATGATTATAACGAATGGAGTGACTGGAACTTCCAATGGTGCATAACACATGACGCTTAAAAACTCAAGTAAAAAAAAAACAAAAGTCCGAACGAAAGGCTTGGAGTACCATGACGTAAACGATCGTGTGTAGTGTCGATATTAAAACAAATGAGAAGATTCTAGCTGGTAGAACGTCAAGAAGTGAAATTAGGAGAGAAAAATGATGTTAATTGCATATAAAAGAGAGAGGTGGCTTTAAGCCTAGGCAGAGCCAGAAGGAGCGATGTTCAGCATTTGCTTAAGGCGGTCTTCGAGAGCAAGTGAGTGGTTAAATCCAGGCTCTAGACCACGACCGCCAACATTATGTTGCTCTTGGGTGTATGGCTTGATATTGTATGAGCGGTAAATGTCATGAAAGTTGTTTTGCATGTATGCAGGCTGGGGAATGGGGGCCCGGCCATGATCGTGAAAGTCAATGTTGGATGGGCTCTCAGGAGTGGGCAGATTGAAGAGGTAAGCCTTTAGAGCAGCAGTAGCATCATCAGAAGTCTTCATAGAGCCGCGAGGAGGAGTTTGGAGGCCAGCTCGAGGGGGAGTAGGCATAATATGCGAGTTCATCGGAGGGGGTGTATGCATGCCCTTGTTGTTTAGTGGCGGCGAAGGCGTTTGTTGGAAGTCGATGCGTCGAGGACTTTGAATATCTCTCATACGCTCAGAGAATGGCCGGGCAAAGGAAGAGCCAACAGGCTGGCGCGAGTAACCTCCCTCATCTAGCTCACTAGCCATAGCCTTGTTATAGGGACGTGTATGGCCGGCAGATCTGACGACCTTGCTAGCAGAAGGTGAGTTCTGAGCACTGCTGAACATGGCATTTAGAAGAGCAGGGGACTCGGAAGGAGGCGAATCAGATGCATGATGGGGGGCCATGCGTGGTACAGTATGAGGCAACTCATAAGACACATCACGATCAGCGACTTTGGGGGTAGTCAACTTTGCACGCTGCTTCTCAGCGCGATCGGCTTGGAAAAACAGCTCCAGTGGAGACTCAAATTGGTTCTTAGGAGGCGCAGATGCATCAACAGGCCGTGTGGGAGTCGCCTGAGGCATATACGAATTAGGTAGCGACGATGGCTCGCTTTTAGTCTCTGGGATGGCAGCGGTTACCTCTGGGGAGCCATTCTTCTTAGCCAGGAAACTAGGCATGGGAAGCGAAGAAGGAGCAGGAGAAGCATAGAAGGTTGATCCAGCGAACGGGGTAGAGATAGATCTAGGTAGGCCAGCACTATGAGGGGGGGTGGTCTGGCGAGATTGGCCATTGCTCGGGCGAGTATTCTGGGTTTGAGGAGAGCTCGATAGATTCTTAGGCTTCGATCTAGTCTTCGTTTGCTTGATCTGACCCTGGCTCTGGCTATGGTGGTGATGGGGCTGCTGATTGCGCGATAGAATCTTCTGAGGAGTCTTGGGAGGCTCGTGAAGTGAAGCACCAGTGTTGAAGCTATGCTCTGGCTCAGAAACGTAGGCGGTCTGGCGGCCCTTGTTGGGGCGGTTGCGTAACTGCTTGTTATTGCGGCCAGCGCGCTTTTCCTTAGGTGCAGCCACGTCTGTCATCATGTCGATGAGATATTATAGGACGAGAGAGTTGTTGAAGATATGATGGTGTGGGTGTGACAGATGGATGGCCGTATGTATATCACGGCTCGGTGCGATGTTGAGATGATCGTAGTCGAAGGCAAATAGAACCGGGTGGGTGATCAGTAGTTAGATAGAGTGGAGTAGGTTGGTTGCGAAAAGTAGTAATAGTTGAGGAAGTCGAAGAGAAAGATGGAGGAGTGTAGAAATGTGAGGTTTCGTTTAGCATAGTGGTTGCGATGGGTAATTTCCTGGAAAGAGAAAGAGCGAAAATGTTAGCCTTATTTGGTAAATAGATGGATGGATGTAGTAATGTAATGCCAAGGTTGTCACAGCATATGGATAAAGTAAAATAATTTCTAAATCAAATACAAGGTAAAGTAACCCATAAATATAAAAAGTAACATTAAAAGGAGATCTAGATTGTAAAAAAAGAATGAAATCCACACTCAAAAGC
>RHLR01000579.1:0-17192 GCA_009806335.1 Davidsoniella australis | reverse complement strand
ACTCTCAATGCCTTTGCCAACTAATGTATAGCCATATGGATACACCGTGAGCTTGAACAAGGCCCCAACAGCACCATGTTTATCCAGATCTTCACAGCCATTATCGAGATTTGTATCCATTTGGATCTTGGTAGCTTTCAAGAATTGAGAGAGACTCAACTGATGTTGTTGATCTTGACTATCAGTGTTTGCTTTCTGGTGAAATTGGTAGTTTGGACAGTCTTGGGCAAACTCAAAACCATAGACCAAGCCATATAGACACTGTTATGTACAGTAACTAGAAAGGGGAGGGCAAGTAGTGTGCTCTTGAGGTCGAAAAGCCAAAGGACCATGACCCCCTCCTCCTTCTGTGTTACTATCATCAGTATCACTTGGCCCGGGAGTATCTGGATGGGCCTCTGGGTTTGGATGTGGTCGTGCTCCGCCCGATGTGCCATCTTCATATGAACTTGGTAGAGAGCAAATTTTAGACCTTAATGCCCGAATCTCTCCTAGACCGAGTTTTTGCTGTTCAAGTGATAGGAGCATCAGCGTCAAGATATAAGCAATTGGTGTCTGCTTGATACTTTCAATCTGCTCGTCAACAACCCCAGGATCCACAGGGCCATGCTTTTTATTAATGAAGGGAATACTGGAGATTTGTTCTCTAGGAATACAGAGGGAGTAATGAACAGTGTTGGGGTTTGCCATATCAATATTCAAGAAAATGAAGGCCTCGCTAGTTGTGATGTATCCATATAGAAGCCCACAGTTAATCATGTAATGATATACCTGTGTCACAGCAGAAGCACCATTAAGGGATAACAGAGAACAGAGACCTTTGTGACGATAGACGATAGTGGTTTCTATCAGGCAGAGACTCAGATTATGATGCGAGAGAACCAAATGCTGTGTCATCGTATCAGAGAACTAGGTAAGATTACACCTGATAAGATGTGCACAAATGTTTTGGTATTAGACGAACAAATCTGGACCAGTATGTGTACTGACAATATTTTCATAGGGAAACAAGTATCAGAAACGAACACTTCTGGACCTAGCAGTACTAACCATGAGCCATCACACCCATCTTCTCTTGCCCAGTCAACAGATGAAACTGACATTGCTGGCCAACATTAGTCTTAACTAAGAAAAGAAAAACAACCCGCTGAATACGCTATCCAAAAATCAAGATGTGGTTTCCTGGTATGCCATGTAATCAACATGGCTATGCTAACTTAAGTAATACTATATCATCAGTCTTTTTCTTTTATCTATTATTCAAAGCTATGTCATTAGACTATCTGTCACCTGTCTGATAAACAATGGTAAGCAATCTGTAGGTTCTATGAATCATGTCAAAATAAAATTGTTGTTGAATTATTGGATATGATGTGATATATAGTCAAGGAGACGATAATAAGATAAACAAAAAATTACATCAAGTGAATCGGATTCCGATGAAGAGAAAGACTTCACTTTAGTTATAAAAGAAGATCGGGTATAACATTCTGTTGGGATACAACTCCAGGTCCCGTGTAATTGCTAACACTAAGCCCTTTTAAGAGGCATAAGCCGTTTTAACAATCTCCCCGTTTTTCTGAACATCGGTCTCAAAGTCCTTGAACTCTCTCGGGGGGACCTTCTTTGTGAACATCTCATCCAATTCTTCATATGTGCGACCTGCTGTCTCAGGCAGCCAGTACCACAAAAACACCACACTCAGAATAGCCATTCCACCGAAAACGAACGCTAGCTTGGCCTGCAGGTTTGCCTTGTCAGGATTGAAGAGGTAGGGCAGCACGAAACTCCACATCATGTTAAGGCAATTCTGTGCGGCAAGTCCCAGTGCAACCGTCTTGACACGTAGTCTGGAAGTCGAGACTTCACACAGAATAGTATATGCTGTAGCGCCGATAGTGACGTTGTACCACCAGCAGTAGACAATCATCATGGCAACAGTTCCCTTGATAGCTCCGGGGGTACCTGAGGCGGCTAGACTGCCGGTGATCAAGAGGATGATAGTTAAGACGACAAGGCCGTAGAATGTAAGATTACGACGGCCCATGCGGTCGACGAGATACCAAGACATCATGTTTCCCAAGAGCGAAACGCATTGTTGAATAATCTGGAGTTTGAAAGACGCGGAGGTAGAGTAGCCAGCCAGCTGGTAGTAGTAGGTAGCATAACTAGCAACGAAAATGATACCAGATAGCGACTGGATGCATAAAGGTGCAATGGAGATGATGGTACGACGGAGGTTCGATTTGCGGAAGCATTCCAAGTACGTAGCACCCTGGGTTTCGTGCTTAATCTCATCAAGTGTTTGGTTAATAGCCGCTAGACGCATACGTCCTTCATCACCGGTACTGCTTAGGCGAGCCAAAGAGCGTAACGCAGCATCTTGTTTACCCTGCGAAGCAAGCCACCAGGGAGATTCAGGCATGAATGGAACCATGATAGTGGCGACCACGGCGAATCCATATTGCGCACAGAAGACAGCGCGATAGGCCCAGCGGGTGGAGCCACTTCCAGTCTCGTTGACAATGATGGCAGCGATAAGAGGACCGAGAGTATAAGACAACGCGGATAGGCAGGTGAGGAGACCACGAAGAGCAAGGGGCGTAATCTAAAGCACAAAGAAGTCAGCTATGGTATTAAGGATCCATAGTTTGGAGTTTATACCTCGCCAATGTAAGAAACAGTCACCGATGCCAGAGCACCTACGGCGAAGCCATTTAGGAACTTGCCGCCGAAGAATAGCTCATTGGATGTAGCTACAAACTCCATAGTGACAGCGGCATATGTGATGGCAAGACAACCAATGAACACCACACGGCGGCCAAACATATCAGCTATGGAACCGCACGCTAGAGCGCCGATGATGCCACTATCAGCAGTATTGTCAGCCAAAATACTATCTATTATGCTTTAAGGGACAAGCTTCTACTTACGATGCGACTGGAGCACCCTGGAATGCGCTCTGCCACTTTGCGTATAAGACCCAGTCGTCTTCATAGTAATAACCAAAGTCTTTGCGGAACTCGGGCACACTGAGAATATTGCCTGAAGCTTGGTTCTCGAAGGCCACGAGAAGTACGCACCAAACAGAGAAGACCGACCAGAAGAAGGCAAGAGGGTACTTTTTAATGGAGTCCCACTTGGATAGCTCGTGCTCCGCTTGGTTAGAGAGATTGGCCAGATGTGTGTCGATGGGCACATCAAGATGCTCGGTTTTGGCCTTTTCGGCATCCTCGAGGGGATTAGCTACCATTTTTCTTATTGGTGGTATTTGCTGACCGAGAAGAGAAGACGATATTGCGTGAAGATAAAAAAAAGAAGTAGGTATTTATATGCTATGAACGTAGCCTTCGATTGTCTGATCGTAGTTGTTGTGGAACGAAGCTGTTTCCATGATCGCCATGCCCGGAAATACAAATCCTTTTATATTTTATGACAAACTTCACATATGAGAAAGCGGAATATAGTTAGTCTTTTGTCATGACGCGGGCCTTGTAGCACTTCCCATCGTGAATCCCTGACTCGATCCATCAGCTCCTAGTCATTTTCCCCAGAAAAAAAAAGGTTGCACTATTGTGTTGGAAACCCTGGAGGATGAAGAACTCGCTAGACCAGACAAACTCCATTTCGATTTGTGTTTGCCACGCTACAAAAGGAGGAAGATCATGCAACGCCAAGGACTAAAACAAAAATCCGGGGAAGAGGAGCATCTGGGGTTTGAGCGTCTAGTAATACCACGTTGGGTAAGTTTCTATCGGGCGGGAATCTGGGTAAACACGGTTTGCTATTTTGCTTGTTTTGTTCATGTTAGATCATGGAACCCCCCCATACTACTATTCGGTACAAGGCTAGTGACATGTTTGGGCTGGGTCTTGACGAAAGACTAATCGTTGCTCATTTTTGAACCTGTCATAGGACTTAGAAGGGCGAGCTCCAACTGACACGAACTATTGTAGTAGTTTAGAAGAGCGTGATGCTAGCGAGACATATTTCTATTTTTTCTCGATCTAGTGCAATTAAAGTCGTGGCTTTGCCTGACATTAGTTCTTCTGGCGTTATATTGTATAAGCTAGAAAAACAAACAGATATATTGGGGTTACTGCGTGCTAGTAACTTGAAATTGGGGAAGCCGCGGTCCCGATCTAGTACTCGTTTCCATCGAGCATCGAGAAAATGCTAAAGTTTGGTTGAATAGTAAACGCAGAGTATGCGTTTGTCGTCGCTAGTACCAAACTCCGCATTTTGGCCTAAAAGGGCACAAAGAATCTCATCTCACCTTGGGATTCTGGGGAACCCTGCTAGGTGGTGGTTAACACTTCCTAATAAGGAAAATAAAGACACATAGACTTGGGATTAAGGGCGCTTAGTGGTTGGGAAATTAACAGTGACTGTGCAATATTGAGCGAATATCGTAACTATAAACACCAGCCTCGTGACTTACACGCAATATATCGGCGTATTCTTCGGAAGTTTAGCGGCTCATTCATGATTTTATTAGTTGTACAACTAATATGTATCCAAAGACGGCCTAGCCCGTCTGATAGTAGTGGTCGGTGAGGTAATTGCTCCGAAATGGAGGTGGTGATTGTTTCAATATCACTAGCTATTTTTACAGACAAACGCTGCAATTGCCTGAATGGGCTTCGTAACCTTCCATCTTGTTACCAAGAAAACCCCGCCATTGAATTCACAGCTGACCTTATATCGCACTACTTTTTTCTCCCTTCTACACAATTAATTGATCCACGTGTGCTTAGCTTCATTATCAAATCTATCACTAACTCGTCGACTGGCGCTTGTCATTTCTTTTCTTCTATCATGTTCACTTCTTAAATCTTGTCTTTACCCGGCCGCGGCTTATCTCGACTGTTACCATCTTCTCAAACGCCCAAAGTAGAGCTATATCTCGACGATCAACCGGCCTACCTCCTTCTTGTTGTCTCATTCTCTAACTTCATCCACGTCACCAACCATCCACGACCATCTCACGCTGTCGAACATGGCTTCCACAAGACGTCTTGGTGGCTTCCCAAGCAAGCCTAGGGTTTTCATCATATCAGATATCTCGAATGAGCCAGACGATGCCGAGTCTCTCGTCCGTTACCTTCTCTACAGCAACCAATTCAACACTGAGGGCCTTGTTGCTTGCACGTCAACATGGATGCCGGCCAAAGTATGCCCTCAAGATATGATCAAGATCATTGATGCCTACAGCGGCGTCATAGAGAACTTGAATAAGAACGTCCACCCAGACTTTCCGTATCCGTCTGCAGACTACCTATGCAGCATCGTCAAGTCAGGACCTGCAGTATGTACACACCTTACAAACCTTACAATTGGGAACTTCTTCAGAAGCTGATATATCGTCTTTAGGTATACGGATTTAAAGCTGTGGGCGATGATGTTCCCATTTCAGAGGGCGGCCAACTATTGATTGATCGTCTTCTTGAACCTAACGACGCCCCTTTGTGGATTTTAGGATGGGGAGGTGCAAACGTTCTTGCACAAGCGCTATGGAAACTACGCTCTTCTCAAACTCCGAAGGTATTTTCGGCTATACGAGCTAAGATACGCGTGTATACTATCTCTGATCAGGATGACTGTGGTTCATGGATACGCGCCACATTCCCAGACATCTTTTACATATGCTCCATCCATAGTTGGAACCAGTACGGCCTAGCTACATGGACTGGCATATCGGGTGATAGGTACTACGGTTTTGATCAGGGTGGACCTGATTTCAGTCTACTGACACCAGAGTGGTTCAAGACCAATATTCAAATTGGACCGCTTGGATCTGCCTATCCAAACTACATGTTCATTCCAGAAGGTGATACGCCAACTTTCTTGTATCTGATTCAAAACGGACTTGGAGATAGCGAGAACCCGGAATATGGATCTTGGGGAGGACGGTATCAAAAAACCACGGTGGGTTCAGGGCTAACGGCTAATAACCACTACAGCGACTGTCACGACGTGGTAGTTGGTCAGGATGGACGGACCTACAAGAGCTCACAAGCGTCTATTTGGCGCTGGCGTCAGCATTTCCAGAACGACTTTGCAGCCCGTATACAGTGGACTTTTGGCGATGGTGCCAAAACTAATCACCACCCGGTGATATCCGTCAACGGGTCGGTTGGATCTGTACCAATTCAATTAGACCTAGAGGCGGGAAGTATCTTGCGTCTAGATGCCTCTAGCACGTACGATCCAGACGAAGACGTGCTGACATATAAATGGTGGCGGTACCGCGAGCCTAGCGCAACTCAATGGAGCGCTTTCATCGAAGTTGAGCCGCTCAAGATAACTCCCGTAGATGGTGATGATAAGATTGTCGACGTCCAACTTCCTAGCTATGAGCAGTGCTGTGTAGAACTACTAAGCCGGAAGCCAGTACTGAAGGGTCAGAAGATACACATCATCTTGGAGGTCACGGATAATGGTACCCCGGCCTTGACAAGCTACAAGCGTATCGTTGTCCAGGCTACCAACAAAGACTTGAAGGGCGGCAACCCCGGGGCGGGTGGTGATGCTATTGGCGAGGCTTTTTCAGCCATGTTGAACTAAGAATTAGGTAGCAGTAGCATTTGAATTACATGTCACATCTATATTTACATAGTAAGAGAGTGAGGTTCCAAGCGTTGTATAAAATAGTCGTTACTCATTAAGTTTAGTGACATCCTATCAGCTAGCTACCAACAGTGTATACATTGTCATCCCTCATTAGATGGACGGGCCCTTGGATATCTCGCCGTTTGACTTCCAGATCTCGTACTCGAAATCGGGCTGAAACTCGGAATAAAGGGTCTCGGGGTCAGCATCGACGACGTATGTATACTCGGCCTCCTTGTCATCAATAATATTCTTTTCTAGGCCAGTACTCTCGACAATCATCTGAACCTCACATGTCCGGTCCAAAAGCGTGAATAGATAGGCAGCCTCGTCAACCGTACTACCACAAGTCAAAAGGCCGTGGTTCTGCAGAATGATGGATCTATTCTGAGGACCCAGCGCTTCAGCGATACGCACACCTTCCTCGGCAGCCAGGACCACGCCTCCAAAGTTCTTGTAGACGGTATGGTTGTTCCAGAAGATGCATGCGTCCTGGTTCAACATCTCGATCTCACGACCAAAGGTACTCCAAGCTTTGCCCTGAGTCGAGTGTGCGTGACACGCAGCATGTACATCTAGGCGAGCGCGATGAATGGCCGAGTGAATCATAAAACCAGCGGCATTCACAGCACGCCGATTCCCGCCTATAACGGTGCCGTTTTCGTCGACGTGCACCATATCTGCCGCGGTGAGCATGCCAAAGTGTACGCCCATTGGGTTAATCCAGAAAGTCGTCGGGTCGACTGGATCGCGCACGCTGATGTGGCCGGCGGCGCCTTCGGTGAAGCCCTTGCGGGCAAATACCCGGAAGGCTCCTGCCATGTGCTCAAGCTGCCATTGGCGTTGTTGGTAGGCGTCGGTGAAGGATGGGATTCCGGGCAGGGCAATGCCGCCGGTCACGATACGGGCGAAGTTTTCGTTCTTGCGGGCGGCGACGGCGACGTTGGCCGCAGGAGGAGCAGCCGTGATAGTGGCTGTAGAAGAAGCGACCATTATGATTATCGTATGTGTATGGATGGCTGAGGATGCTCAGTATTGGACGGTTATTAGAAAAGACCAGTTTGGCTAACCAAAAGAAAAAGAAAAAAGAAAAAAAGAAAAAAAAAGAGAAAAAAGAGAAAAAGAGAAAAAGAGAAAAAGAGAAAAAAAAACAAGCGCAGGATGCCCGTCTCTTATGAAAGGCCATGGACCGGAGCCGGCCGGCAAGCTGCACATTGTTTATTATTTATCTTGGTATTATCAGTGGCCCAAGAAATACAACGCGCGTTTCCGCTTTTGACTTGTCATATCTCGCTCAGTCGAAACGGTAGTTGTCTTCTCCATCAAAGTGTGTTTCTACGAATATATCGGGCTGGCTCTCCGGCTTGGGTTTCTCTTCAGTTTATATTGAAGATGATACCTTACGAGTACTTGATGCTGAATTTTGGTTCTCTTTTGCTTTGCCTTTCTCAGACTCACTACAGTAAATACAATCAGCTTACTCGCACATTGGCCAAGCCTGCTGATAACACACAAGATAAGTAATAGCATGTCGACCAAACACTAAATTCTGGAGTTACGCGGACCGGCCTTCTTTCCAGAGATAGGTTACCCTATCGTAACATTAAAAGGATTAAGCTTTCCTAATGGAGATTGCCCGACTAGCTAATAAATATTCACTGTGGAGAAATATATTGGTAATCAAAGTTGAAGGCATACATACTGGTTAGGGTTGTGACTTGTGAACGCTGATATAGGGTTATGTGGAGTTCTCCGCAAATGACCAGGATCCGTCCGACCTTTGTTAGCTCTATTGCCAAATGCCAGTTTCTAGGATTTAGTTTATCTTAGCTGTTAGTTATACTTGGGATTACAGTATACTTGGAGCTGCGATCGAATGGTGTGATTAGTGGAAACTATGGCGGATAGGTCTGAGCACGTACGTTAAGTCATATGTTGCCATAGAGAAGTTAAATCTAGAACTCTATCGTAGCTTATCAGATCATCATGTTTTCTCGCACAGTCATTGTTCGTTCTACAGTAGCTGTCCGCAGATTCTCGGCGTCTGCATCACGCAATGCCGATTTCACACACGTTGTAAGACTACCATTTTGATCATATACATGACCAAAAGACTAACTCCATCCCATCTTAGGTCGTCGGCGGCGGTGTTGTCGGGCTCGCTATCGCCCGGCGTCTAGCTGAAAAACATCCCTCAGCTAGCACATTACTCCTCGAGCGCCGCTCAGCAGTCGGTACCGAGACGTCCTCTCGCAACAGCGAAGTACTTCACGCCGGCATCTACTACGGACTTTCCAGCCTCAAAGCTCGCCTATGCATCCGTGGCCGTCAACTCGCCTACGCCTTCAGCGCCGCCCACGCCATCGGCCATGCCCGACTCAGCAAATGGATCGTTGCCCAGACACCAGCACAGCTAGAAGCACTACACAAAATGGACGCCGTTGCTGCCCAGCTACAAGTCCCGATGCGTTGGGTCAGAGCGGATGAGGTGGCTCGTGAGGAACCGGCAGTACGTGCCGCTGCGGGAGTGTTGGAGAGTCCCGAGACAGGTATTATCGACTCGCATGGCTTCATGGCAGCGCTGCTGGGCCTGTTCACAGAGGCTGATGGTACGCTTGCTTTGAACTCGGCTGTTGTCGCCGTCGAACCGTTGGGCGAGCTCGGCTCAGCTGGATGGCGTCTTGGTGTGCGTGACGCCCACTCTGGCGAAGTCAGTAACGTCACCACCGAAACACTCATCAATGCTGCAGGCCTAGGAGTCGTCGATTTACACAACCTAATCGTGCCCCAGGATCGCCAACGTAGCATGTTCTATGCCAAAGGAAACTACTTTTCCTACTCAGGATCGTCACCCAAGACACGGCGCCTGATATATCCGGCGCCAACACCTGGCGGCGGTGGTTTGGGGACACATTTAACACTAGATCTTGCAGGCCGGCTACGCTTCGGGCCAGACGTTGAATGGGTCGATTCTCCTGACGACCTGACTGTAAATAGCGCTAGACTACCCGAGGCTATTGTCGAGATTCAAAAGTATCTGCCGTCAGTAGATACGACATTACTAGAGCCAGACTACTCTGGAATCCGACCAAAACTAGCCCGGGCAGGTGCCGTAGGCGAGGGGAAAGGTTTCCAGGACTTCATTATTGGCAAAGAAGATGGTTATACAGGCTGGGTGAATCTACTTGGCATTGAGAGCCCAGGCCTGACGAGTTCTTTGGCTATTGCAGAGGAAGTCGAGAAGCTATTGTATTAATATTGGACTTATATTCCTTTAAGAAAAAGAAAAAAAAGATATAAATGTATTTCATATGTATGTATGTTCATCATTATATGAACTTAATCAGCTCCTAATAACTCCATGTTTATAGGCCAATATCTAAAAAAATGTTCTGCCACCTCAAAACCCTTAGTAAAACAAATAAAGAAACGTTGCAAACAGAACTGGGAAGGGTATACATTCAAAGATGCCAAAACAAATTCGTCGAGTTAGACATTATGGCGTACAACAAATCGCAAGTGATTTAGCGTATTAAAACGAAAAAAAGTAAGAAAAATGGGCGAGTGTGAGGAGACTTATCGTGATAGATCAGATAAGAAATTAGCGCAGCTCAATGCTGGACTTCGTCTTCCAGTATGGGGTGCTCATGTGAAGCTCATAGAGGCCATTTTCAGAGCCGACAAATCTAAAAGATGATATTAGTATTATGTCTGATTAAGGTAAATAGTTGATATCCTAGGAACTTACAGGACGTCTCCATTAGGGCCCCAAACAAGACCAGAAGTGTTGTCGCTTGGCGAGTGCGAATAAGAAGATACTATGCGATTAGGGATTCTCACGCTGGGGATATTGGGGTAGATCAGAGTGGATGGAAGAATAGTAGCAGCGTCACTATCACTACCATCTCCTTCGCCACTATTGGCATCTGTGAGATTGTGGCGATCAAGGCTACGGCGTGACGAACGAGCCTCAGCAGCTAGAACAGCACTGTTGGCAAATAATGGCTCGAGAGTTTCGAAATGGCCAAAGATGTCACTATACGGGCTATCCGAGGATTCCGATGCGTCACGTAGCAATGAAGGCCAGGCAACGGCAAATGGGCGGGTAGTTCCCCGGTTATGGCCTGTGGTACTAGTCTCGGTACCGCCGTTATTCTCAAACTGTGGAGCTGCGGGAGGCAAGCTGCGGTGGTGTTGAGCTATGGAGTTGCGTAGACTATGACCAATGAGAACAGACTCGAATAAGGGACGGCTGCTAACGGGGATGGTATTAGGGGCCGCTCTAGGGCTCATGTTGATATCTGAGCTAACAGGTGGGATAGATCGCGAGTTAGCATCTCTAACCTGGCGATTATCTCTTCTGCTAGAACTTTGGTAGAACGCACGCTCAAGAATCTGAGCATGTTGCATTCTGGAAAGGGTAGATAGGCATATGCCTGACTTGTCTAACATGTGGATTTGGTCAAACTGCGAGCGGTCACTCAGCTCGACTATTTGTCGCTTATGATAGTTGCTGCTCACATCAGCGATACCGACGCGCCCTCTATCCTCAGTCCAGGCAAGTAATCCAAGTTTTCCAGGGCAGAATGCCATGTCACGAATGGCTCCATGTGAGTTACCAGCACGTGAAGAATTGAAAGTTTTGATCAGCGCCTCATCTCCAGAGCTGCGCAGTTTATCGACATTGAAGATAGAGATGACGCCGTGCTGAGTTCCAACGGCCAAGAATTGGCCGGTGGGTGAAAAAGAAAGAGCGAAACTTCCCCGATGTTCGGTTTTGTCGTCGTCGTACTGGCCCTTGAGACGAATCTTGGGTAGTTCTTGCCAATCATATTTATGCTTGATGCTATCTCCTAGCATCCAACGAGGATTTTCCATGCGGCAATGGACATATAAGAATGGGTCATCGAGAACAGCTACAAGATACTCTCCATTTGGCGAGATCAGCGCACGGTTGACGAAGTCGGGATATGAAATAGAGTATAGAGGCTGGTTGTCTCTGCTCTCAAAGCTCTCTAGTCCGACCAGTGTCACGGTTTGGTCGTTGTTGGCAAGGACAGCAATCGGCTCATTGTACGCTCCAGGATGCTGCTGGACACCGAGGTTGTTTTGGCTTCGCTGGTCAACGGGGAACCACATAGTGACGCAATTGACCCGCTCACGGGCGAACTTAACGCTCTTGGGAATTTGCTGCACGTCGGAATCAGTGGAGGGGACACCATCAACTGAGGCCATATCAACATCGGTATCCTTGGCTGAGGTGGGCGGTACAAGTTGGATGGCGGAGAATTCGCCATGTTCGCCACCGCAGCAAACCCAGCCTTCGCCAGCGGTCAAGCATCTTGGCATAAAGGAAAGCCGCTTGACGGCAAATCGCTCGCGTGTACCGATGTTGAGAATGTGGATTTGTTTATTGAGGCCACCGGGGAAACAAATGACATTGTCGGTCAGCCGACCCATCAAGGCACGCAACTGCCAGTGTCTATTTTTGTGGGGGAGAACATGTTAATTGGGGGCGCCTTGCAGGGTATAATAATTAAGATCAACATAACATACTGCGAGTGGATGCTGATATTGTAGCGCTTGCGCTGGGATGACAGAACAATTCGGTCAGTAGGATAGTAACTGTGCACACAATGTTAGCCATGAATCAGATGGTTCAAAGCCATCTGCTTCAAGCAGATAACTCAAGTAGCTAGCTCCCCAATAAAATTCCCATTCAAATCCAAAACAACGATGAATCGTGCAATTACGCAGCCGTGCAGCTGCGCCGTTGCGGCCTGACGCAGGGAATTTCACAGTAATTGGAGATGGCATATCGTCTCCAACAGTCCTTGCTTGGCAGCAGGTCTCGAGATAGGAGCGAGTTGAATTTGCATTTATTTGCATTGTATATCGGTGATAGGACAAATATCAACAAGTTGGCAGAGAGGTTGAGAGAGACGACTCACGCATTGTCTTCACAGTCAATGACGGCCATGATGGAAAATAGAACCCGAATCTATGGAGATGTCAAAGGCTCTTGCTGGCGAAGGATTTATTGGTGTTGTTTATATGGAAGGATAGAGTCGTATCAGCTAGCAGGGGCGTTGACAGCAAAAGCAACAAGAAGAATAACAACAAAAAACAGGAGTTGGCTGAATTTGGGCTGCAAGACGAATTGTCGCAAGTCGAATATAACGATTTAAAGGCGAGGAACGACAAAAACAAAGGCGTAGAGATAGTCGTAATAGTGGTAGTAGGTAGAGGGCGAGGCGGCAATAAATAAAAGCCAGCGGTTGAAGGTGAAGCTATTAGTACAAAAAGATGAGCGAAAGTGGATCGGAAATCCAGGTGGGCGGATAGAGAATCGTAGATGGATCTTGAGATGCGATGCGATGCGATGCTTTACAAAAACGACGTTGGTAAAGTTGACGATGATGGTATAGAATGATAAATGGATAGTTAAATTGGCTACTAAGTCGATGAAAGAAGAGGTAGGTTGAGAAGAATTAGGCAGAGAGAAAAACGGGAAAGAAGAATTGAACAGACGAAGATAAGTTAAAGAAAAGGAGTTTGTAGGCGGGCAGGTAGTGCGTCGTGGGTTGAGCAACTGCCCGTTATAAATGTACACAAGTACGAACAAGTACAAATAAAAAGAAGGCAAGAGCCCTTGTTCGGGCAAGCCCAGCTCACGACGTTCAAGGTACCGTTTGTATGGGAATGTGGCGTAATCAGTACCTTGGGCACAGCCAAACGATCAATTGGAATCATTTTCCTGTATTCCTGCTTTGGGTTCTCTCACTTAATTCGATTAGTTTGATTGGGATGCCAATTCAAATCCGGCCACGCACAGGATAGGGACCGACCGACACTAAGACGTTTGGGCTTGGTCACGAGGAATCTTTCCGGAGCCTAGAACCGCCTAGGCAGCCCACCTGGATCGGCTGTTGGGATGTTATGGTTATAAGGAGCCTGTATTCGATATACTTGGGGATGTGCTGGGGAACAACTGGAGACCCCGTGTAAACAGAACAGTGCCAGATAATTGCCACTTGAGACATGGACTTGCGACATGGACCGGCTCAAGCATAGCATACTTTTTAGTCGTGATATTGGAGATTATTATAGCACAGCCCAGTTGGGTCTCTTTCTCCCTCTTCTTATGACGCAAACGCGTTCGTTATTTGTCTAATTATAATGTATGTATATAGGTAATTTACACAATGTATGTACATACATATACAACTAGTTATTTATATCTGTATACATGCATATGTATTAACGCCACCAACAACTTGGACTGACGAACCAACCTGCGGCAGAGCAAGCGAACCCAAACATGGAATCTACCTATTGAAAGTCACGCCACGCTCAGGAGCCCTTGTATGTACAGTTATTAGTTCCAAACACGCACCACAATCTGCCTAGTCTCAAGTCTTTTATTACCGCCCAGTCAATCAGTACAAACAGGTCAAGCGAGTTGCCCATACATGAAGTATACAGTGCTCAACACACAACGTGACTTGTAAGAGAAACCCCACGATCTCAACTACAGCCGACTATAATTACATTTGCATTTACGAATACTCACCCAACGAGTCGGTCAGTTTGCTCTCCCTGGCCCGCACATCCCACAATACAGTCAGAGCTTCCAGTGGCATTTGTGCTTTTGCATACCGCTGATCGTCTCGTCTGTTTCCCTGCTGCCATGCTTCCTTGCTTCCCTGTTTCCTTACTTTCCCTGTGTATGCGCCTGCGTGCAGCTTAGTCTGATTCTCTACATACCAGTCCCAGTCCGCGTAACGGCACACTTAAGAGGCTACAGTAGCAGCGGCAATGATAAATGCGGCAGCAAATATGTAATGTATGTATGTACATACATATATCCATAGTAGCAGCGACAACACAAGTAGAAACAGCAATCAATGAGTGAGTAGTACGATTTTAGTTGTCTGTCTTTTATTCCCACTGGTTTGAGCTTAAGTGGTCGGCTATTCGACCACCCCATCCATCCCCTCGACGCCCGCTTAATCTACTAGAAGCCGTTAGTGTTTGTCGTGACCCCTGGCTCCTTGGGGGTCCGGTCCTAGCCATCCATTTCTACCTCTTAATGCGCCGGAGCCTCATTATCATATCATAGTTGTAGACAATATTTCAACGATAGAATAGCTATACAACCAAGTTCTAAGCTACTAGAAGCCTAAAAAGGAAGACCGGCTAGCCATCGACAGGAACCTAATCAGGGCTTCGTTCCTTGTTGTTACTACTCTATCTAGCATATTATTTAATAAAAATAATAATGATAATAGTAAATGCCTGTCTGCGTTGTTGCCCAACATCTTGACTGGACCTTCGACTTGAGATCGGCCATGGTTTAATTTTGATGTCCGCGTGACCAGCCATGCATGAGAAATCGCCTGTAGGAACTCATCCTAGCCAGCTTATTCAAAGCTGAAGAAAACAATTAAAACATCGGAAAAAAGAAGAAAGAAAAAAAGAAAGAAACACCTGTGTCTGCCCAGAGATTTCATCGAAATTCTCCTAGTCTATTCTTTCACCACCACTATGCCTAGGGGAAAACTTTCTCATAAGTCTTCTTACTTGCGTAGCTGCGCAGCTATAAGCGTGAAGTTGAAGTTGAATTCAAGTTTAGAGAATAAGTGGAGGAGACGTGGAGAAGACAAAATAGTTTTGAGGACTATTTAGCCGTTTAGCCGATGGAGCCGTGGGGCCGCCGCAGCGATTTTGTATTAACTGAATCACTAAGATTATATAGGTCACTAGTCACTCTTCTGCTAGTCTCATAAAAAAGATTTGCTACTAGCCAAAAGATTAAAAGGCTTGCAAGGAGCAGCCACCAACAACACAGACAAAACTTTCATCTACTAATATTTGACTATATGTTTAACTATTAGATATATATTGAAATATAGATTAGCATAAGGCCTTTCACTGTTTCTACAGTTTAGTCATAGCAATGAACATATTTATGCAGCTACAAAATGATGATGAAGGTTCTGTGCCAATCCAAAACTAAGAATTACACCTACAGTACACCCGCAACATAACATCTTCATAGCTCTATAGCTCCATATGATTAATGAATTAAAAAAAAGAAGAAAAAAACACTCTTCAGCTGTGCTTAAAAAAGTCAGATGTTCTAGAAAACAATAGCTATGGGCTTTTTGAAAAGCCAGTGGTTAACTAATCGCTTTCAGTTAGTTGATTTGTTTTGTTTGGGCTCTTGAACCAGCACTAGCTCCATTTTCTGGGATACTAACAGCTTTTTATATTTCTTTATCTCCATATTTTAGTATGCCTTGTATCATCTCTCTAATAAGCAACATCTATCGCAGATCAATGAAAAGAAAACTTTCAAGTCTTCTTGGTTACAAGCTGAGAATAATAGCCAAATGTATTAGCTGATTACTATTAGCTGACTACTCCTCTCTATTCATCTTCATCATTAGGGTTTGGTCTGCCTTGTAGGCTTTTAGGGATCCTATGCTTTCGACTTTGACCTAGCCTTGCCCTTTGACTTTACCTATGCCATTGCCTTTGCTTTGGCCTTGGTTTAGCTAAGATAAGCTAAGTTTGACCTTAGACTCTTACTGGCGCGCCCAAACACGAAGCGGGGCGAAGCCATCTTGTGGTTTATCCTAAGTGGTTACCATCTGGAAGCCCACAATAACCTTCAGCCCACCAATGCATGCCTCTCGGAGATAGACACCGTGCAAGGTGATAGGAACCGCATTCAAATAATAACAAAGACAAATCAAATCAAATCAAGCATGCCTCTCGGATTAAGATGTGAATTCCATCTTAAGTGTAGTGACAGGGACGGACTTGATGAGTTTTTTTGAGGGGCCGATTTCCGCTGGTCGGCATTCCCCATCAATTTTGGAGCATCTCGGCCTTTGAGCAGTAATGGGAACTTTCAAGGCAGGATCCTTCCAACAGGCAATCTATGAGGCTAAGAAGCTTATTTAGACATTGAAAAATGGGCTGGTAGGCAAAAAGGTTCACTGTATCTGGACAAGGGAATTGGCGGTAACGAGAGAGTTGATGGTACGAAGCCACCCAGTATGTGTATAACCTAAACAAATGGCCAGTAACAAGATACTAACGTCAAACTCAAGATATCAGGACTTGCTTTATCTCGCATATCCTGTTGTTAATCAGACAGGTGACAGATGGTCTAATGACATAGCCTTGAAGAATAAATAAAAGAAAGAAACGGATGATATAGTATTCCGTTGACTGGGCAAGAGAATATAGATGTGATAGCTCATGGTTAGTACTGTTAGGTCCAGAAGTGTTCGTTTCTGATACTTGTTTCCCTATGAAAATATTGTCAGTACACATACTTATCCAGATTTGTTTGTCCATCCAATACCAAAACATTTTTGCACATCTTATCAGATGTAATCTTACCTAGTTCTCTGATACGATGACACAGCATTTGGTTCTCTCGCATCATAATCTGAGTCTCTGCCTGATAGAAACCACTATCGTCTATCGTCACAAAGGTCTCTGTTCTCTGTTATCCCTTAATGGTGCTTCTGCTGCGACACAGGTATATCATTACATGATTAACT